>JADFUC010000705.1:0-108804 GCA_019722365.1 Lithospermum erythrorhizon | reverse complement strand
AGTTACGTATTGCTGATACAAAAATATATGAAAAATGTTCCTCGATTAACGAACTTCTTTTTATTGTACTTGCATCGCCAGTCCTTTTTCCTTAACCCCTTTACTAAAAACCTTTCCTTTTTGATTTTACCCCTTCGATTGATTATATAGTATCTCAAAAAATAAATGCTAAAAAGCCTTTTCACTTTTTCTTTATTGAATGAAAAAAGAAAATGGGCTTTTCCGTCACAAAAGCAAAACTTATGACAAAAACCAATTGGAACCGTTAACTGTTGATCGTTGGTTGTGAATTCATGAACGATTCTTGGATTTGAATCGTAAAATTGTGATTTCTTAGTTAATGACATAATTCATTTGTATAAATTTTTTTTTTTCAATCAAAAAATCCCTTTCATTTTCAATTATAACTAAAATTCTGAATATATGTAAACCTAGAACATAAATCAGTTATGTAGATATTAGATACGTTATAAATGTATCTCTGTTGCATTTGGTAAATAAAGAAGATAATTTTCAGAAATTATCATATTTCCATTTTGCATTGAATAGAAAATCCAATTTTTTATTTTGATAGAACACGATCCGTCCTGCCCTGAACTAGATATCCGTCGCTTTTCCTAAAAACACCTTCTTATCTACTTTAGAATCATATTCGACTCCAAAAAAAAAAAGATCTCCTCTTTTCTTTGCGAATCATTTTAACAATGAAATCCATAACATAAAAGGGGTCTGGTGCTAAAAATCCATTCTATATTGTTTCTTATTTTTATCTTTATCTCAGTGAAAAGATCAAATGTGGAATCCTTTATTTTTCTAGTATTCAAGCAGATTGAAAATATGCATTATCATAATAATGGTAGAAATAAAACCAGCTTGTTTTGATATTCTATACAAAATCCTATAACTTAATAATAGAAACTAATATAAGTGACAGAATTCAGTTTCTAGAATATTATGATCCTTTTAGCTGTTTTAAATCAATTAAAGTGATAAATTTATCACAATACATATCTCGACATAGTGGTGTTTGTAAATACCTAATACATCGATATACATTCACTTGACAAGAAGTGCTGAATTTAAATGCCTAAGAATTACGATTTGCAAAACTTTGAATTTTGTTTGAATATTTACATTTTGTTGTCTTTGTGTTTTTTACGATAAACGCCTATACAATACAATGGCAGTTACAAATTATAAGAAATGTCTAAGTTGTTAGAGGGTTACAGTACAAGACTTCTAAGCTAAAATACTCGCCATTATAACGACGTTTTTTATACCATCTTTCAGGCTTTTGAAATTGCCTTCTAAGCTCGCATTTCAGAATATTGAAAATTAGATTTCTTTTTAATTACAAATTAAAACCGAATTATATACCTCGTATAATGATATGATATTATAAAAACAGATTTTCCGAATTAGCCGCTCAAAAGTGAAAATAAAATGATAAGTAAATTGGTTTTAACCTATTTCCCAAAAAGGAGGCGGCACCCCTCCGAGAGTGTTCTCCAAGTTTGGCAAAACGGAGGCGGCACCCCACCGAGAGTGTTCTCCAAGTTTGGTTTATTAATTATTATAATAATAATGTTCAAATCCACCAATCAAAAGAAATCATGAAAGTATATATAAATAGCTGGTGAAAGTTCCCTATTTTCAAAAGAAAATATTTAGAAAAGATAACAAAAATTTTCCAATTTTATTCTTATCGACTCCATTTAAACGCTTTCTCTAATAATGCATAATCTAACAAATATTCCATGCTGGCCGTTAATATACTAAAGAACACGCTTACAATTACTGAATGTAATAACATAGGCTCGACATGCTAAATCTAACACACGTAAAGTGTATACGAATATGAATGGATCTAAAGTTTATTGGCCGAATGACTTGACACTGAAATGGCATTACGATACGCAAAATAACGTTACAATTTTATGTGTTAAAAAAAACATCATTAAGATTAATAATTAAATAGTTTAAAATAATAATTTTTAGCCCTGCTTACATAAAATATATTAAAAATAGTTTAACTAATAAAATTAATAATGAATTTTAATTATGATCTTAATTTTTAAATTATGATCTTAATTTTAAGAATTTTAAATTATGATCTTAATTTAAGAATTTAAAATTTTTCAATGTTTATCTTTTGATCTTAATAATGTTAAGAGTTAATATTAGTAATTTTATCAGTCTAATATATTTATGTTAAAAGTTAATTTTATCATGTTAATGATGGAAAACTTATTTATGTTATCATATTAAACTTTTAGAATATCAAGAATATAATAATAATATTGAACTTATTGTTATTATATTTTTATTTATTTATAACTATTTTGAGTTTAGTTAATTAAATTAAATTTGGATACGTCTATATATAACTATTATGAGAGTTATTAACAAATTATATTTGATCTCATTCACTATCTTGTTGACGAGTCAATTGAGAATTGGCGCTGCATTCCTTCCAAGCAACATACTGTAGGCATGTGATCCTTCTATCACTAGTGGCGCTTCCCAAGTGCTCTACGTACACTTACTTGCATATTAACCACATCTGGAAATGTGCAAACCATAGATTTAGCTGAGGACAAATGTTGTGATCCTTTTCACCTTTATCAATTAGTGAAGGGCCCTACTGCTCTACGTACACTTGCATATTACCTGACATCTGGAAAGCAAACCATACTAGCCAAACAAATGTTGTTGAAAGTGGCTTGAATATATCATATCGAATCCATTTGAAATTTTATTTCAATCTCTTTACTTTTATATACGCTTTACGTATATAAGTGCTTATTTCTACGTATCAAATAACACAGATTTCAGAAGATTCTAAGAAGATTACTTCAAATTATTTCTACCAAATTCTTCAGACTGCTTTTCCATTATAATGAATTTCTCATGGCTACTCCTCATGATTAAGACTAACACATCGTTAGTGATACCATCGTCAAATTGCCTTTTTATTTTACGTATTTTACATAATTCTCATCTGCTAGACGCATCCGCTATAACAACCCAGATCGTGCTCGGCCCAGATCCGCAGTTGGGCATTTGTTTCGGCGTATTAAAAATCGGGATGCTCACCTGGGAGAAATAGCTTCGCCTCCCAAGAAATCAAGCAGGCTTACAGCATCGAAACGAGAGGCCCAGCTCGACGGAAAATCCACTAAAGACCGCTATCGACAACACGCTGCCTGCAGGAGGCGCACACTCGACGCGATTTCGCTGGCTTTACTTGGTGTTATCATGTAGGTTTTATGGCGATACCGGCCGCCGCTACCAAGCTCGAGAAATCAGATACGACGAAGAATAATTCAATAAGCCATGGTTGAAACAACGCCTATTCTCGCTTAAGCACCCAGAAGCTACATTCCCTTGTAAAATCACCTAACCAAGATCGGCGACGGCGACGCCGCTTTTGATTTTGTTAAATTTTTACCTATGTCATATGAGAACTTTGCGAGCCTACGACAACCAGAAAGCATTCTTTCTTGCCTCCTGCCGGTGATCCGCCCATAATGCGATTAAGGTGATAATCAGAAGCTATGCTGGGGAGGCTTCTCCACAGAAGTGGCTCCGGGTTCGAGTAGAAAAATGGATAGCGCACTTTATGTAGATCCGACATCGGAAACGCGATTGTCCCAAGCCGAGGAATGAACAGCCAGAGTAGAGCTCGAGCTACCCGCCGCTTACTGCCGACGCGGTACGTATTTCAAGCAGGACATGGCTTTGATTATCGGTAGTCACACATCCGGCCAATCGGCGCGTGGTATTTGGATCTCAGATAAAATTTAAGCAGGTCCAAGGAAGGAGCGATTCGATACGGATTGCGTGGTCGTTGTTTCATGGCTTAGTTGTTTTTCGGGTCTACAAGATGGTCGGATCGACCTGCAAGTAGAGGGACACATGATTTCATGAGGTCAGACATCGAATCTATAGTTAGATATTAATGCCTTTCACTCTGACTAAGAATCGTTATCTTTGGAGTCGCTGACAAGATGAGTTTCGCTTCTAAGCAGCTAGTTCGGAGCGTTGTTGTCTATTTATAGGTTCGATGTATTTCCGAGCTATAGCAATTTCAGATTGATACAGGTGACGCGTGATTTTGTATTTTCTCTCTGTAGTTTCAGGTGACGCTGGGAAACAGCGAAGCGCAAATTCCTGAGTCGAGTTTAATGGAGTGAGGGCACTTCGCTCACTTTAGTGCCAGTGATACTCTCTGGCTTCATGGTTTCATGGAACATCACGAGTACTGAGGATATCTTTGGGAGAGCACTACTGGAAAATCTTTAATACGTGGGTAACGACTCATGAGGACGAAAGGCAATTGTCAGCTACCGTACGTGGCCCGATTCTCACGGGTCATTTGTTGTCGGAGCATCGCCCTGGCGGAGGCGACGCATCGACGCTGCTCACTCAAGATCGATGTGTGCGCACGCTTGCATTCACTCGGGCTCCCATTTTTTTGTCTCCACGCGTGTAGATCCGATTAGCTTCGACATCGACAAACGATGAGAAGTTCGCTAAGAGCGCGTTCAACGACATTCGTCATTTCATTTGGTTTGCTACTCGCCCGGCGGCAGCACAACGTAGGTGTGGAAATGTTTGGCATTGTCTATTTCTTCTCGCGCTGACACATCCGTCATAGGTGCAATACTCGCCTGCGACAGGAAATACGCGAGCTGGTGCAACTTAGCATTGTCTATCTCTTTAAAAGTTCATCCTGAGACACGTCCTCACATCCGAGTACTCTCGCGCATCCGTACATTCCTATTATCGAGTACATCCGCGCATTCGGGTACATCCGGGTTCACCGTCTAGCACATCCGTACCCCCTGCACATCCGTGCACTCTAGGACGCTTTTCCTCGATTTCCGTAATCCTATGATCTGCTCGCTGAGATTCGCTGAAAAGTCAAGCTCGAATATACCACACCGGGCGATTCTTGAAATTTTATTTCAAATTGCCCTCGCTCTATATATGGCTTATTGTGAGACAGTGCTATTTCCAAAGCATCAAATACTGGCGTTTTCAGGTAAGACTTTCTTTGAAGATTACTCTCAACTATTTCACCAAACGTCAGAATCGCTTTTCCCCATTATAGTGAAATTTTTGGTGGCTCTCGCCCAGATAGTCCTAACACATCGTTGTGATACCACGTTAAATTTGTCCTTTCGATTTTCAGATTTCATAATTTCTCATCTGGGGACGATTCGTTATAACAAATGTAATGAACAAAATAGTTACAAAGATCCGCTGTACACACCCTTTTTTATCAAGCAAAATAACACATCTTCTATAAAAATACTAAATTACCCTTATTTTTTAAAAAAATCCTTTTTCTTCATTATCCAAACCACCACCCCCATCCTCCCCCCTCCTATCAACCCTCCCACTACCCCATCGTGACAAAACAACCTGCACTCCACCGATTCCAAGATAGCTCCCCACCTCTAACACCCCCAACCCTCAGAACAAAGCCTGGTTCCTCCTCCCCCACCGCCACCCCCAAATAGCCTTTTATCTAATCGGCCATCGAAATACTCTAATTCTCCCCTACCCCCAAAAATTTCCACCCTACCCCATCGCACCACCAACAACTGTAAAATCAGCCTTGCTCACCACTCCATCCACTACCAAAACCCCAACCTTCCCAAAACACACCAATATACACTACTAAACACTAATATATTGGCGTATAATGGTGTATATTGATGTCTATTGGTGATTTTTGGTGTATGTTAGTGTATTTTACCAAACACCACCATAAAAAAACTGATTTTACTAAATTAAACAAGAAAAATTACCTCTTTTTCCATAGGGGCGATTGGCCGCCGCGTTAGGTTTCACGGGGAGTAGGTCGCCACGGTGGTTTTGGGGAACGGCAGCTTTTAGTGGTTTTCCGTGGCGGGTCTCGCAAGTTGTAGGCTTACGTGGATCGTAGCCTGACGCAGGTTTTGCAGAGGCGCGGGTTTTTTAGTGAGTGGCGGTGGCGGGTTTTTTAGTGATGAGTATGGGTAAAACGACAGGGAGCCGATTCTAGTTTTCTGGGAAATGACGGAGAAAATCGTGGACGGTGACGCGGTAAATACGACACATGACATGTTGGTAAAGCAATATGAGTGGATATTTGCTTGGTATTAAACAAAAAAGCTGACGACAAGGATATAAAGCGATAATTCTAAGATCACGTAGGGACGTGTTGTTTTACAAAAAAAAAGGATGTTATTTTAGCAAACATTTTCATCAATTCACGTTATTCTTCCAATGCATGGGATCAAACAGCGACGGCCACAATAATCTTTTATTATTAAAGAGTTATGATTAATCCTTAATTTTGATAAACCTTCTAATTTCATAATATTTTATTTTGACCCATCCGTATTAATGTTTTCTATGAAATCAATAATTTATTTTATTAGTGTACATTTTATACTTATCCCGCTAAATTTTATATAGACACCTGAATTACTTGAAATATTTTAAATAGTGACCTAAACATTTAAATCTTTCAAATAGGTACCTACATGGTCTCTTTTGACACCTGAACTAAAAAAAAAAAAATTTGGCACCTGAACTCACTTTAACAAGTAAAGCCAAGGACAATTCGGAATTTTATATATAGTACACTATTGAGTTCAATTTTTAAATAATAAAGAATTAGTTGGACCAGTCAATAAATTAAAACACTCAAACCTACATCATTAATCATCTTCAACCTTACACCCCACCTCCACCCTCACAGACAAAGAGACTCACCCACAGTTGCCTATTCAAAGGCCAGAATGTTATTTATTTCGGAATCTTTCAAATAATTGAGGCTTTATACGAATTTAGCTCATAAATATCATTATCTACTTTTTTTAATATTTTGAGTTTATTGTACTAATCAAATTTTGTAATGAATAATAAATGAAAATAAGAGTACTCTCAAGTACCAAGAATAATTAAGATTTATTGGTGGCCAAGAAGATCAAGGATACTTGGTGACCAAGAAACTTGTTGGTCAAGTTTTGCTAGTTAAGTCGCTTAAATACTGATCATCAAGTATCAGAAAATATAAATGTAGTGATTTAATTTCGATGCATCAAAATCATCGCACGCTGAAATCAAAATATCGATAGTGCTTCAGAAAATGGATGTCGCGGGAGTAGACGTTAAGAATAAGGGCTGAAATGGCCTGTATAAATAACAATATTTGTTAATAGCTGCTTGGTTATTTTCGAAATATATTTGAAAGTTATTTCAACTCATTTAAAGTTAATTTATAATTACGTATTATATATATCAACTATATTTTGGTAATCTATTTCTCAAAAATAGTGATGTACCGTGATATATTCATAAAATAAATAATCTTTCAAGCGTGAATTTACCCTTATATAAAAACTGAACATTCAAACAAATCTATATTGAGTTTGCATAACTCAATTCAACAATCATATAAAATGTACATTTGTACTCTTATTAAATACTCCGTAACTTCGTTCTAAGCTTGACTAAAATCACTTCCCAACTAGAAAATCGATTATTCAGAGAAGAGTATACTATCAAATTTGTTATATACAGACGCGAATCTCGCGATCACGCATTCACGGTAGTTTCAGAAGAAAGTAAATAAATACAAGAGATTTAACACACAGACGCTTAACAACGCTGCTGTGACTAACTTACCTTAATGCAGCCCACCAAAACGTATTTAACTATAATAGAAAGAACACGGCATATTTGAGCCAGACATGCCTCGGGATGAATATAGCTATGACTAAACTATTATATAATCCTAAACCAAAAGATATAACTCTCCTATATCAATTGTCTGGTAAGCATAATGATTCAAAAGCGTGTAAGGATTTTAGTACCAAAAGAAACCCTAAAAACGCATTGAGCTTATGATTGGATCTTCTGTGACGTGATCTGTCCACCAAGTCCCGACTCATGTCCCAATAGGCTCGACAAACAAATCATGCTCTATCTGACTCGGGGTCCACGGCCTCCCACCAAATCCCAACTCAAGTCCCCGAATCCTTCTGGGACTTGAGCCTGAGTTTGCAACCCCGATCTAAGTCCCAATTGACACCCAAAAAATAGTTTCAAACCACCCAAGCGTACTACACAAAAAATCGCCACCTCGATCAATCCTCCTGGGATAACGTAAAAACTTCCAAATATCAAAAATGCCTCTAAAATATGCAACTGCATGTACTAACAAAGCATCAAATGTGCTCAGATAAATAACCGACGCGTAATGGACGATGCATGTGACTCTTCCTCAGACGCCGTCAACATCGAAATCGACAGCTTCGATCGCTTAAAGAAAGCTCGCACATAACGCCGAACTTGCTCTACGGAACTCAAGCCAGAAACATATTTCCAATGTGTTATCTCAAGTAGCATCTACCTCTTTGCTTTTAAATAAATAATTAAGTTGATTAATTGTTAATCATCTTCTAAAATAATCATCAGAATAATCCTAAATGTTTTTCCGAATTTTTTATGAATTTTGAGCAAAATATATCTTTCAAGTTTAATCTCTGGGATTAAACCGAGGCTGTAAGCACCATTCTTGAATCGCTATAGAAGTCGCGCGCTGGACGACGTCAGCCTCTACGCCACCAAACAGTTGATCGCCACATCAAGAGCTACGCTGATGCTGCCAGCTTCCTACCACGGGAAGACGCCACCGACGACGCCGTGACATCGCCAAATTACGCCACGCCATCGCCGCCACGCCGCAGCGACATCACGCTTGTCGCAGCCGCGCCCGGGAGCATTCCGCTTTGGGCGGCCGGATCGACGCCGCCGCCGGGTCTAACGCTTAGGCTCACCCGCTGGGGCCTCTGGTATCTGGGGCCTGCTTTGGCTTGTTCGCTTTTAAATTGCTTTTAAATTCTATTTTGCTCAAATTAATGTTTTGATATTAATGAAAAATTATTTTTAAATCATTCTCAAGTTGGAAATTAGTTTAATTAATTTTATTTAACTACTTTTTAATAGTTCTAATTTGATTAGAAGTTATTTTATCGATATTTGATATTCAATTAAAATAAAGACTATTAATTAATTAATTCTAATTTGATTAGATTTAATAGTTTGAATCGATTTAATAACAAATCCATTATTATTTGATACCAGAGTTTTTAATAACATATAATCTAAAATTAAATCTTATTAAAGTGTAAATTAAATAACTAGAGTTTTCAAAATACTTTATTATTTAATATTAATTGTTAAAATACTTAAAATAGTTTAAGTACATATTTTATAGTTGCACAATTAAATTATATATTTTATTTGATTTAATATACAAATCTATTATTACATTTATTTAGATCATATGTGCGCTTTTAAAATATTTTTCTTTCCATTATTTATGATATGTCTTAGCTTCATTATTAGATAATTATCATGTAATTCGGAGCACGGATAAAGAAAGAGATGTTGATATGCATCTTAGATGTATTTTATGAAACACGGCCCGATTAATTCCTGCTTTAAGATGAATGAGTAAAGAGATTTTAATTTTTTATTATTTAATGTAAATATAATTAATCAAACTCGGTAATTCATCTCCAGAGCTGCCAGACGATACGCGTATCATCGTGACTGCAGTAATATAGAACTAGTCTAGATTTTATAGTTCATATCACGAAGTCTTTATTAGTGTTATATTTTTAGTTTCAGACACTAACATGTGATTGATAAGCTATAATGGCCATTTTTGGATCACTATAATGCTTTGGAAGGCTATTTAAGCTAACAATCAAGTATTGTAGTTCGTGACTCATAAATTAAGTAGTATCGGCCATACCAACTCTAAACTTGACTGATCTTACGATGCGACCTACCGTGACGGTAGACGATCATACTTAAGACTTTCTTTCCATCGGGCGCTTGTACGATTCCCAATTGATCGTGATTGGGCTATAAAACATCCAACCCGACTACTTCGTAGACTTGGTTACTTAAATGGTGATTTCCAATTTATCGCATTTCGCCCGCCGACACAAGAGGTCACTATATATGCGTGTTACCGCTCGATTCTCGGGCCACGTAATATCTTCGTATACTTACAGATTTCAAATGGGATTGTAAGCAAAAGTAGTATTAATTCTATTATATGTTTTTAGAATTACTTATTATGACATGAATAACTAAAGCTATATTATTTTTACATATGTTCTATTTAAAGTTACATAGCCCCTATGAATAATAACTCTAATATACTCCGCTCCACTTCGAGGTACGCAATATGCATGGCATCATCCGCTCTCGATTTACGTAGAATCTAATCACGGAATGACAAATAAATACATGGCGTATGAGATGGGTAGTACGACTACCACTTAAGTCATATATATTTATGTTGGATTACTATCTACTTCACTTTCCTCGACACGGCTGACACCGACGCTGCCTCACATTTGCAAAATGTGAAGTAGATCTGTAATATACAAAGGTGGAAGTAATTTTATACTTTCAGATAGTATCTATTGCAAGTAGTAACGACAAAAGTTGTCGCTATCACGCAGATCGGTTTGTTTAAGCTTACCAATACGAACGGGTACTTTAATCCAAGTAATGTCTACAACATGCCTCGCTTCCGAAAGAAACATTATTTCGCTTCAATCGGACAATGATGGCTATTACTTCTTCGATTAGTATACCTTAAATAGTATACTATGGTACGCATCTCGCCGTAACGGTTCTATGTATTAAATACAAACGCTGGTATCTACAACATAAATAATAAGACGAACAAGCCAAATGACTTAACTTTCTATCTGGTATCGCAGACTTCGTCACATAAGTGATAAACGCATTAAGAAATTGCATACTAATGAAATTTTACATCATCCGGGTTTTGAACCATATGATCAACGCTAATCATGGTTGCTGTAGCATTTACTCAAATTACCCTTCAACGGAACGAGCGGTAGTGGGCAATGTATTTATTAGGTATCATACATACTGACACAAGGACTAATGGATACTCCTCAAGTGAGAAGGTTACTAATACTTTATCATTTTCGCCGATGACTACAAAGAGATATGGTTACATATATCTACTTAAGAATAATAATAAAGCTTTTGAAAACTTCAAAGAAGCTCTTCGTGAAAGAAGTCGTATAACCAACTCAATAAAACGATTAAGTGCCTCCGTCTCACGTAGCGAGGATACTTATCCCATGTATTTCGGGAGAAAAACTTGGTAGAGTGCGGTATTATATCACGCCTGGCCCTACTAGAACACCTCAACATAACGGTGTGTCCGAAAAGGAGAAATCAATTTATCGATATGGTTCGATCCACGACGAGCGCACATCCGAATCGCCACTGGCCAGATATTTCTTATTAAAAATTATCAGCTGCATAAATTAAATAAATGTCCAACTAAATTAGCAGCCTAAGCACCCCCACACGAGATGTGGTTTGGGGAACCATCCCAAGGTTACCATATACGAAGAGTTCTAGAGTAATGGAAGCCTTTGTCAAGAAAATCACCTCACGATAAATCCTCGGGACCCAAATACGAAATGTTATTTCATTCGCTATTCGAAAAGAAACCAAAGGGTATTACTTCTATCTCAAGCATGAAAACAAGATTTCTTATCAGACGAAGTCGTTTCAAGATAGTGAATAAGTCAACTTGAGAACGATCGATTCACCTCAGAGGCGAAATTTTATGATGTAGTAAAGTTCAACTCGATCCACGGGAAATTGTGACCGTTTAATCGGCATCACACTACCCAGTGAGATCGGATAGAACTCGTTGATGACTCGATAGACGGTACGGGAATCTTTCTTAATTGAAAGTGGCGAGCCTTCTTCGCATGGTTAAGCCATGAAGAGTGTTGGCGTGATGAATATCTTTTAGCCATGAACCGAGATACCAATGTAGCAAAATAATGTTTGATATCACGGATCTACCGGGGCGCGACTTATCGAGCGCAAAACGGGTATTTAAACGCAAACCGATAAATATGGAAATGTCTATGTTTATAAGGCTGTACTCAGAGCCAAATATTTCCCAACAAATCAAGGAATCGATTGCGGATGAAACCTTCTCCTAGTTGTAAAGCTTAAATCCATTCGGATTACGCAATGCATCGTCTATTACGAGATCCGCAAATGGATGAAGACCGGTGATTCCTTAACGGAATCTAGAAGCAGGATGTGTACACGACACAACCTCCAAAGTTTTTACATGTCCTAATAGACCTTAAGAAAGATGCAGTCAGAAAGATCCATTTACGACTCTCCCAAGCTTAAAGATTCAAAGTAAATGGAATATTCGTTTAATGAGTTAATCAAAGAGTTTGGCCTCATTAAGAATCCAAGAAGATTCTTAGTGTATACAAGAAGGTTAAGAGTATAAACATCAGATTTATAGTTTTGTATATATAGATTTATTACATCGATCATGGGTGAAACCACATACCCATGCCAATCGTCAAGTCACGATCATGTAAGTGTTTCTCTATGAAAGACTTGTGAGAAGCTTAATATATTCTTGGAATTAAGATCCATAGAAATCGATCCGAAGCGGCTTATCGGATAAAGCCAAAATACTTATATTGATAAAGTGTCAGTGATTTTAAGCACTAATTCCAGAGTTTAAACCTCCTACTTGGTATTACCTGCGATTACTTCCTCACCTATCCGTGATCGCTTCCACAAACGCATCGGGGCTATAAAAGGATGAGCGACGCTTCTTATGACGCCCATGTGATCCATCATGTATGCCATGTTATGTACACATCCGCATCGCATCGCACGCCCGAGCGTAACAAGCCGCTACTAATCATGTTCAAGCGAAATCATCGATCGGCAATTAAGGCCATACTTAAGTACTTACGGCGACTAAAGATATGTTCCTTTGTATACGGGCATAAAGGGAAGCATCGGGAGAAGGTTACACCGATGATAAGTTTCCCAAACCGATAGAGACGATACATCTCAACTGCTATGTATTTTGCTCCCAACGGTGGTACAATGTCTGGGTGCGCGAGGCAAGACAACGAGCTGACTCCGACACAACGTAGTTCTAGCAATATCGCAGCCTTTGAAGTCGCTGGGCGAGTTTCGCGGATCAAGAAATTTCAGTGAACTCGAGTAAGACGTAGAAAGAACAGCGAGTTATATCAGCGATAACATCGAGCACAGCCAAAGGCGAACCAAGCATCACATCATGCATCCAAGCACGCATCAGAAGTATCATCTTATCTCGTGGTATAACCGATAAAGGAGATGTTGTATCATGTGTGCTCTCGACCGACGACACGAAAGGTGATCTCCTCGACTAAACCACTACCCAAAGCTAAAGCATTTATAAGCATATGTATAGTACCGGTCTTAAAGACATTGGTTCTTTAACAGAAGTGAGATAGCTTTTATTTATATTGTTAAAAATTTAAAATCGCCAAGATTTCATGTACAAGGAAAGAACTGCTCAGATTGGGTAGCTGAATGTACCGAGTCAGAAATACAGATCTTTTGAAGAAGATTATATTTCCATTTATAAAGTTAAGATCTCTAGATGATTTTGCTTAATCTGAAAAGATTACTCAATGATCGCCTAAAAGCATACACACGCCTAAAATAGTTAGCTTATATGACCGGAGTTAACCTTAATCGCTATATAAAGCCGTTGCGCAGCCAGGTATCATATTATTAAAATATTCAGTTTTACGGCAGCACTATTATTGAGTTTTCTTTTCGGGCAGCAGATTACTATTATACTTTAGCTGACGCTTCACAAGACAATCAACATAAGATTTCTACTCTTTATTCATACTCTAGTTAATTTATGCTTTCAATAATATTATTTATGAATTACTCGCTGTGTAAGATTCAAATTTATTATTACCTATTTTACAAGAAATTGACAAATATTTTATCCCGATTTTGAGCTTATTATAATTGCACTAAGATAATCATTGAACTTAATTTGGATTCGATTATTTTAGAATCCGCCACCCTTTTATACGAGAATCCACGATTATTACGTAACCCTCACCGAAAAATGAGGCTGTATCACTGATTGGGGCGAATTAAATGGCCATATATGTAAGTCACAACATTACTTAATCGGCTCTAATGTATTTCCTCAAGGCTCAAGTTTTTAGCTAATTAATTTCACTCAGCGATTATTCCAAACTGGTACATTCTTTTAACCCACGAATTTAACCAGAGACCTAACTAACTAAATCTAATTCTGTATTGGCTGAGATAAATCTATTATTTTGACAGTAATACCATCAAGACAAGCCGATACCCCTGGTGAATTCTTTTATTCATAAGTTTATCCCTTTTAATCGCATCAAGAGTTCAAGCTTTTAAATCCCATGATTTAATCAATTCTAATACTTGGGCTTCATTAACAACTACAATTAATTTAAGTAAACAAGCTCCTCAAATGCAGACCAACTTACTGAAAGACTGTGACTACTATTAATTCGGCCTTTTGCTTAATATAATTTTGTTCCATCACCATACACGTATTTTCTCTCAACCCGCAAACATACTTCTTTACCTGGACATTCCAAACCATCCCACACATATAAATCCCTTCTTCCAATCCTCCATGTAAGAAAGTTCTGCTTATCCAACTACTCAGCCCAAAGATTCCATGAATCATCAGTAGCAAGACTGATAGAAGCCTGACATACGCGGTAATATCTCATCAGAATAAATCCTTCCTCCGACCGAAACCCTGAAGAACCACTTGGGCTTTATATCTTACCCCCAACCGCGATAACCTCTCTTCTTTTTTTAACAACCACTGCAAGCTTATATTTTTTCTTCAAGGGGTTTTCTAACAACTCCCCAAACATTTTTCCTGCCGATTCCATTTCATATCCTACTAGTTAGAAGTCATCGAGTTTGACTCAAGATTTCAAGCATAACGCTTTATAAGCAAGATACAATTTCATGTCGTCTGTAACTTCCTCTGCAACATGTAAAGCAATTAACATATCTCCTCATAATCATACCTCCACGTAGGTATGAGGTATTCCATAATTAGCTTCCTTTAGGACGATCAGAGCTATATTATGATGTTCATCTGAGGATGGAACTCCTAATGTCTTTGCCTCTGACTGTGACTGCTCCACCTATTCTTATGATAAGATATTTCTAATAAGATGCTTGTGTGTTTACATTTTGAACCTCCTAATTTATAGTAAAATAGTTGTTGTCTCAACAATATTATAACATACTCCGTATTTGATAATATTATAACAAATCGGGCCCAATAACATATGTCTAAGTTGCTGACATATCTACAAACCGATAGACGATAGTGATAAGTTATAAGTACTCTGTTTGATTTTTGTAGTGATGGATACATTGGCTGAAATTTCCATCCGAATGAATATAACCAAACAATAAATGACAAAATAAGGAAGAAACAAAATTTTGTTAAATCATTAATTGTTTAGCAATAAGTGTGTAATTGAGGGAAAAACGTTGTAGTGAATTAATCCCTCAAATTTATTTTAATTGACGTTGACTTTTTTCAAATTAACTTTTACCATCAATTACTAATTATTCCTTATTCTTAAAAAATATAAAATTTATATAATCAATCTCGCTCTTTAAAATACTTTGTAATATTAATTTTTTTTAAAATATAATTAAAGAAGAATCAAGATATAAAATTTACCTCGAGCATGCGATAAAATTAACTAAATGGGATTGAAGGTAGTACATTACATTGTTTCCTTCATACTAGCATCTATATTGATTGAGTAATGATTATATAATGAATTTATTGATTACGACATTTCATTCATTCTCGCTTATATTTTATATACTTTTATAATGAAGTTGAGTAGATGTTGATCTCTATTACTGCTGTTGTGAAAAATCATTAATCTATCGATTCCATACTCTATAATTTATAATAACTCAAATTATTTTCCAATGTAATTTTATCGAATATTCAAATACCAATTACTTACATTTGGTGGTAGAAAAGGATATACTTACCAAACATTGGACTTAATCACCTAATCATAACTTTTTATAATCAATGCTTCAATTTCCCTCCTTTTTTTTATAGTTAAGAATATAATAAATTCCAATCTCCTCTATAATATTTGAACCATTAACCTTAAAAATCAAGCACTAGACCGTTATTTTTTCCCTCCTTATCTCAACTAAATCACTCAAAAACAGTTAAGAGTTCAATAACAAACATCTCTATATCACTCCCTCTTATATCATTCCTTTCCATTTCTTCACAACAAATCATCTCTCACAAAATACTGTATTTTCTACATAATTACTAGTAATCAGAGAAATCATTCACTAATTACACAAGAAATCTGAAACCCCATTTGTTGAATTTGATCAAAAACAGCTTTTCATCATCCATGACTGAAAAACAAGTTCAAGAAGAAGCAAAAAAAAGCCATGTACCCTTTGGACTCAAATTCATATCAGATTCTTGATGAAATTGGAAGAGGTTCAAGTTCAGTTGTGTACAAAGCTTCATGCATATCAATGGGTTTAAGTGTTGCAATAAAAGTAATTGAACTTGATCAATCAAGATCACATTTTTATAAAAAAGGTGGAAGCAAACAAGTTCTTCAGTTATATCCTAATCTAAATATTCTCAATATGTATTGTTGTTTTATTGTTGAAACATCCCTTTGGGTTGTTATGCCATTCATGCATGCCGGCTCTGTTGAATCAATCATTGGTTCCTCCGTTCCAACTTCCTCTTCACATTCTTCAAGTACTTCTTTATCCTATTTTGTATTCAGTGAATTGTGATCGATTTTCTATTAGGCACAAAAAATTCCTTGCACCTATAACTACTGGTAGTGAACCAAAATCTTTTAAAAAAGCAATGCAACATCCACAGTGGAGAAAGGCAATGCAAAAAGAGATCAGGATAATGGTATGTGGAGTATTGTACAATTGCCTAAAGGTAAAAGGTTTCATTTCAGACAATAAATCTATATAAGCATCAAATATAACTCGATGACAGTATTGAGAGGCTCAAAGCGACTTCATGCAAGTTTGCAATCATCTACTATGTGACGATTATAAATGACACTTTGCTCCAAAGTACTAAAATTTACATAAAGACGCTTCCTCAAGTAATAACTGTGGTTAAGAATCGAAATTTCGTAATCAAATCTGACGTTCACAACGTGCTGCATGAGGATTTATCTCGAAGAGATTTATATGACAATTGCTCTAAATCAACGAATGGCTCCATTTTATTACGCCCGGCTGCGACAATCACAGAAGAATTCATTTACCAGCTGCAAGCAGAACGCGATTATTTAACTTAAAGGCTCAACTTAAGAATCGTATATTACTAGCGCGGCTTCTCATTTCTATAATTTAAGTGGGTTACGAAATATCGCTAGATCTTATCATTAATCGTTATAATAATAAGAATTTGCCAATTGAGTTATTATTATACAACTTACTATTATCTCGAGCCTGTGGGCGTCGAGTACATACAGCCGATGCTGAAGCTATTTCACGTATTTAAATTAAAAGAGAACTATATAATCGAGAAATGTATTTCTCAATTGGCGGTTCTACATTTTACGTAATATCGACGAATGAAATAGAATCAATTAAATAGTCATTTAATCGTTCGAGTAATTTTTAAGATTTATCGATAACTCAAAGATTGATATCGACTCATTACTATTTAATTAGCTTAATTAAATAAATTAACTTATTGAAGAACTCATTAGTGTCTTAACGAACTAATGAGTTAACGAGTCAAGCTATCATTTAATCAAGTCAGTTTTTATCTAAGCTTGCTTTTTAACCCAAATTTCTATATGTTGAAATCCTGCGCTTTTCATCATAAGTTTTAGAAACTTTTCACCAAAAACCCTAGTACGCCCCCATTTCTGGCTTCTAAATTCTCCAAAGTTAATTTTGCTGCTTTTTCCTGCTTTGTTCATCCTGTTACTAAAGATGACAAGCCGATTCAACCCCTCCTACATGACTAACTGTAGATATCATACGACATATTACAACAAGGAGCTGAGGTCACCTCCACGCTTGTGAATTCGTCAGCGGATTTTGGGGCGAATTTACTCCTCACAGACCGTGTTCCTCCTGCTCATATATTTAATTATACGCTTTTTGTATCAATAACGTAGCATTTAATTTTAAAAAGATCCCCTAACTAGTTTCGATTTCAGATTTATACCATATATATCCATAGTAATTTTCTCGCTGGGCATCACGAGCCAAATTAAAGTTGCTTTACATTATTTATTTTATGCTTGTTTTGTGTTTTATCAATTTTTTATTTGACACTTGCTCATATATTTACTGATAAATATATGATGAGGAATAAATCACTGTTCGACATTGATTTTACACATGTTACAAGTTTACGATTTCACAGATATCATATTTCATAATACGATTTGTTTCATAAATTAAAAAGGACGATTTAATTGATTTTGCTTTCAAACCTGCTTTTGTAAAGTTTACATGTTTGGGCGCAAGTGTAAAATTAAAACCTAATTTTTCCTGAACCCAGATAAAGACGAGAAGATCTCCATTAAATTTCATACCTTTTTGGATTTTTTCTGCGCCTCGCAATTTTTGAGATTTCTGACTGCTTAATTAATAATTAAATATGAAAAAATTTATTTTAATGGAATCCATCAGTGGGTTTGTTCAACAGTAAAATTATGGTTTAACGTGTTCGAATTTCATAAATTTTGAAAAATTTTAAAAAGCCTCCAAAACGATTTTATGAAACGAATTAAATTAAATCAAAACCGGCGAACACAGATATTAATTATAACGGGCCGATCGATTCTCTCCGGCGACCCCACGGGCCGGGCCCAAAGGTCGAATCGCGATTTCTGTACCAAACGACACGACTAAAGGCAGGGCTGCGCTGGGCCGACCGCAGTCGCTATAAAGTGTGTCGTCCGAGCCCATTATGATGGGTAGTTCTAATTTTGAAAAACCCTAATTCGAATTTATTCTCTTATTTGGTTTCCTAAAATTGTGACTAGTTATATTTCGGTTTTGTATTGATTATTTTGTTGTTTTAATCAATTCAATTAATTGTAATTAATTGTGTGATGACACTAATTACTTTCCTTTATATTATATCTTTTTATATTAATTTTAAAAAGTTTATAAACAATTTGGCGGGTAAATAACTTCACTACTAGTCGTATTTTAGAAAATATTTGTGATGAATATTTTTCTATAATACGTATACGCAAGTTAATAATTATCGTAATAATTATTAATTGACACGCTGCATGACAATTGAGTTTATATTAATTAATTTTAATATGTGTAATTCACGGATTAATTAATTTGATACCTCAAACATGCATTTTCCAATGCCATTTAAACATTTATTAAGTTCATTTATGTGATTTAATAAAGGCCTATATTGTGAATGGGTGATCGAAATGAGGTATATGAAGAGGCCCATTTATTTATTTTTTCGCCCGCGAACCGTATCGTCAGAAATGACCCTTCGACATTTCTTGTATTTATTTATTTACTCATGCACCACAAGCTCGCAAGCCGCCTAAGACGGGTTAGTATAAATATCGTAATGTCAAGAGACAAGATCATTTCATCTACATGATATCACAAGGGACTGGGATCCGTGGCGGCTAACATATGCAAGAATTAGGACTTATGTTAAGATTTGATAAATACTGTAATAGGTTCTGCGGGCCATATCGTATATCTCTTGAACGCCAGCATTACTTGTTTTATTTTCATGCCGCACGTACGCTTAATTATGCGCTAGTACGCATGAGTAAATGAAAACAAAGTAATAATAATCTCACCAATTAAAATTAAGAAAAAGACGTTCAATTTTAAAGCCAAGGCAATCAACCGCATCAATCGGGCACACCGCGACGGGCGGGCGTTACAATGTCGCATTCGATATGACAACGCCAAGCTGATTTCCACTAACGCTGCGCTTTCTGCATTTATCAATCCAAGTAACACTTTGGTTTAATCGGTGTTTTAACCGGTTTTCTGAGATACAACGTTGGGTAGCATCCTGCAAAGAGATAAATGACACAAGAGTGTAGTTTTACATAATTGCCGACAACCTACTATTATAATCGATCTCAAAATGTAGCAAGAACAATGCTTGAATTTATGTAATAGGTCTCGATACTCAATATTTCGTGGAGATTCAAGTATTAGGCATTTACTTTACAATTTATTTGTAAGTGTTTTTAGTACGATAGTTTCTCAAATGTTATTTTATTTACTTATTCTTGTAGAATTAATACGGCTACTACTATCAAGTACTCCTAAGAATCCTCGCTTCTCGCCAAAGATCAGTGCAAATTAATAACTCGAATTTTGACGAGTGGGTCTCGAAACTTGAGAATCATTCTCAAGCAAAGCAGTAGACTCCATCACGCTGGCTTAACAATAAGTGTGTTCAATGATAGCCCCATCTGAAAAGGGATCCCACAAAAGCACAAAGCCTGACGGGCCGCTGATGTCCAATGCCCCACGCTAAGTTGAAATACGGAACCTTCTGCCCAAATTCAATATGAAAAGGTGGCAAAGATATGACATATACCGGCAACTTCGAGGAATTATTCGAAAAGCGAAGCTGTAAACGCAGAGATGGTCTGCCTCGTGCTCGTGGACGCTTGTGCCTGGAACTGACAGCCGCAAAGCCCTCATATCATTAAATGACGCTCGGGTCGATCGACTCAACGCCTCGGGCACCGTCTCCAAAGAATCGGCCGCGATCTCATCCTCAAGCCTCTTCCGCATTAAATTCCGGCTTTTTCATGAACTTCAATATGCACAAGTTTGAGTTATCTCTAAACGAATCCCGCATGGGATGATCACTTGACCGACGAACCCGTAGCATTAAACTTCTACTCCTTCCTGCTTTCAAAGTATCCAAAACAAGAAGAAATTCAAGAAGCAGAAGAAGTTGCTCTGCGAAGCATCAAGGTTCGAAAGTAATCCTGCTGTCGGCTGAAAGAGGAGCGCAGGAAAGGATGACAAGTGTGTCATTATCACAAGGAAAACCCGCGGTCAACGGGAAGTCGAATTCGCTATGAAGTTCACATGTATTTATGTACACGGTCTCACGACCGTCACCATGTGTATGTTATCAGTTTGTACAATCTTTAATTTACTCTCGGTGCTAGACACCGTCATGTTCTCATATTCGCCGT
Source organism: Lithospermum erythrorhizon (assembly GCA_019722365.1). NCBI lineage: Eukaryota > Viridiplantae > Streptophyta > Magnoliopsida > Boraginales > Boraginaceae > Lithospermum > Lithospermum erythrorhizon. The sequence goes on along the minus strand of JADFUC010000705.1, from coordinate 87,601 downwards.
GAATACGCAGAACCTCGCCGGGCAGAAGACTCGGAAGCAGGAAACGGATCTCGCTGCTGAAACGGGCGCGGGCGTCGCGCTCGGGCAAGAGGATCCATTAGTTTAAATTCTGCCCACGGGCCTTGTTTTGAACTTATCTCCTAAGCATTATGTACTCGTAATTTGGCAGAATATTATTTCTATTTCTCGCTTTTGAATAATGATGGTTTTTCATTTTCAATAGATCCCGTGGAATTTCAGGATCACCGTGAATGGGTAGTATTTGAATCGCCTCCTTCAAAATGGTCTATACGCTGGGACACGACACGAGTCATATAACATAAACTTAAACGGAATGTGTCTCTAACGACTTAAACCAAACATACCTATGGCATCGGCAGACAGTCACATTAACGAGAACCGAATCAAGAAACTCCAATTCATGAATACTGGTTGTTTCGATTATGAATCATACGATAAGCGCTAGCTTCGCTTTCCTCGGGAAAAATGACCAAAATGCCTTTCAATCGGCTTAAACGAAAGGGCAAGTTGATTTATCGTGGATCATACACACCGATGATGCAAATAAATTTAACACATCCGCAAGCAGGAGGTTGCACTACTTCATTACATTTATCGATGACTACAAGAGATACGGTTTTGTGTATCTGGATGAGACACAAACACGAGTCCTTGAGAAATTCAAGGAGTTCAAAATGAAGTACAAAACCAATTGAACAAGACACAAAGATTCTCCGGTCCGATAGAAAGTGAGAAATATTTGAGTCACAGTTCAATACTCCATCCAGAGAGCTGTGGTATCATTTCAATAACTCACTCCAAATAGAACGCCCACAAAGATAACGGCGTGTCCGAAAGGAGAACGAACCTCTTCGACATGGTTCATCTATACGAGGCTATTCCGATCTACCGCCACCCCTGGGGGATACGTGACTTCTAAGCCGGCACTTACCTTAAAACGATGTCCAACCAACAGATAAAACTCCCCCACGGAATTGTGGTTCGGGGGAAGATTCCTAAGTTTGGTAGCTTCTAAAGATTGGGGTCGTGAAGCTATGTTGGGCAGATTAACAAAAGATAAACTTGCCTAAATCCGAGCAACGCTATTTCATAGTATATCCAAGTGAACAGGTTACTACTTCACCGCAAGAGGAGAACAAAAAATCTTCATCATAACGTGAGTGTTCCTTTGAAAAGAATATCCTGCCCGTATGACTGTAAGTAACGGTGTTCATCTCGATGAAGCTCAAGCCGATTTAAGTCAATATCGATGCATCTTAACGCAGAGGCATCCACACACCACAAGAATCGGGAACCTTCTTTCATAGAAAAACCCAGCTTCATCCACGTGGTGCTCCTGCGAAAGTTAACCAACCCCTTAGGAGATCCAACAGGACGCTACCTAACCGTGAGCGCCTGTACGCGAAGCTTCATCGAGAGCGACGAGCCCACTTACAAAAAGAAGCAAACGAATAGCAAAGGATGCCGACAAATGGCAAATTGCCATGCACCGGGAGATGGATTCTATGTACCAAAACGAGGCTCGTCCTCGCTGGATTTACCAAAACGGGCTCGCCTTATTGAACGTGAAATGGGTATTTAAGCAATTAAACATGATAAAGACGGAAACGCTGATGTTTTCAAAGCTGACTTCAGAAATAAAGGTTTCAAACAAGCTTCACGGAGTCGACTATGACGAACTTACTCGCCGCTACATGCTTAAATCCATCCGATAATCTTAGCTATCACGCATTTCATGACTATGAAATATGGCAAATGGACGTGAAAGACCGCTTTCCCTCGAATGGAAATTTAGAGAGCATGCGCATAAAGGTACAACCCCTAGGCTTTACATGTCCTAAAAGTGACATAAGGTATGCAAGTTGCAAAAAGTCCATTTATGGTCTTACAGTATCCTAGCTTGGGAATCTGCTAATGCTTTGACGAATTCAATCAAAGAGTTTGGTTTCATCAAGAACGCAAGGGGTTAATCTGTATACGTTAAGCAAGCTGGGAGTTATATATCATTCATAGTCCCGTGATGTCAATTTATTATTACTTATCATGGAAACAACGAGTTACTAAACTCGCCATGATCGCCGTGGCAAATGTTTCTCAATGAAGGACTTGTAGTTGACAAAGATATATCGAATAGCATCCACCGGATCGGCCTGTGAGGTCGATCGGATTCGTCGATATCGGGCGTGAATAAGTGCACGCAGCGTTCAATACTTAGTAATTCCAAGAAGCGGTAATCTCCTTACGGCATAATGAGTTCAACTCACAGAGCATCAAAGGTCTCCACTACTGGTGACTTTAACGTAAATCTAAGGACATACCTTATGCTTCGGCTATAGGATCCATCATGTACGCTTACGTCATGACTAGACCCTCGATGCGGTCTTATGCACTAAGCGTAATCCGCAGATACTGCTTAATCCAGCGAAAAGCCACTGGATTGGCGCAGAAAGAAGTGCATCTCAAGTATCTCGGTAAGAATCCAAAAGATGCTTTCGGGTATACGCTGGTAATAGAGTTGCTAATGGATGTGGCACATCGACGCGCTTTCAAACCGATTGCATTTTAATTATCGCTCCTACCTGTACATGTATTTGTCTCAACTGAGCAAAGATTCGAGGAGTTCCAAATGTAGTACTGTTATTGCCGATTCTACTACGAATTCGAAGTATTATCGCAGCTGCCTCAAGTTCGCTAAAGAAGTGTTGACAAAGTTAAGTTCGCGGACCGAACTCGCGCTGGGTACCTAAAGATTGGCGACCAAATGGAGTTGCTTTGCGGACAATATCGGGAAATAGCTCAAGCTGGGCGGAACTCGAGCACATCATAAATCCAAGCACGCATCGAAAGTATCACCCGACAGAGCATGCCGATGTAGGACGCTAAAAGATGAAGAGAAATGAGTTGGTTCGCCGACTCCCTTTACTAAACCACTAAGTCGCAAAAGATGATGAGTATGCAAATAACATAGGTTCTTAGATGATGCCGCAGAATGTTAAAGTTAAGTTTATTTAAGAGAGTCTATTGTGTTACGCAACAAATTTTTGAATATTATTGCTTCTTATATTTTAATATATTTCATTGCTTATGACTATATGTTTGAATTTATATAATAGTATGTAAGGTGATCCGATTTAAAGGAAAGGTTAAACCTCTAGGTTAGTCTTATGTTTTCTGCAGAGGTAAATACGAACCGTTAATTACACCTCTTCAAGCCTGGGAACATAGGATACCTAAAAAGTGCCTTGGGTCGACGCCGATAGTTGTGGCGACAAAGATCATATGACCAATACGGTGTTTTGATTAATGATCAAGATTTATCACGTTAGCCCGCAGACTAGATCAATACCGGCCACGGCTCCCATGACTTGTGGAGCTGCATGACCAAACGAATTCATAGAAGATATGTATATCTGTGTCCTATGACATTTGTTTAGAATTTTAGGTTCGTCAATTCTTAGACCTATGATATATGACTATCTGTGTTATACAAGCTCTGTACTTTGACTATGACCAAACGCCCGCCTTTAAGCGGGATTATAACGGCATAAGTCAAGTCACACAAATGAGTATACGATGATGTCGATATATCGAGTGGATTTGTCCCGCCCTCGATATACAGTGAGCATCTCAGCCTCTCACACATTGGTACCGATTGCCGGTATGTGGACTATAAATGCTTATTCAGCCTTCATACTCGAAAGAAGAAAGCTGCGGTGTTTATGACACACTTTACGGTTAGCCTACGACTGTAGACGCGTGATAAAGGAATCAGAAGATAATCAGCCTGGAGCGTAAATCGGTTCCATTTATTATGCCCGTCAGCGACAATCACAGAGCAATTCATTTACCACTGGTTAAATGTGATTATCTAACTTAGTGTTCAACTTAGTAATTGTATATATTACTAGCGCTGGGTTCTCATGATAATTCTGGGCGGGTTACAGCTGACACAGATCTTAATTATTAATCAAGTTATAATAATAGTACTGGTCAATTATTATTATTATACAACTTACTATTATCTGGGGTTCTCAAGGTCACACATATGCTGATCGCCAGTTATATTTCATGTAATGTAAATTAAAAGAGAACTATATAATCGAGAAATGTATTTCTCAATTATGCGGTTCTACATTTATGTAGAATATCGATTGAACAAATAGAACAATTAAATAGTCATTTAATTGTTCGAGTAATTTTAGTATTTATCGATAACTTGAAAAAGATTATCGATATCACTCTCATTACTATTTAATTAGCTTAATTAAAATAGTTCAATCCTTACAAGAACCATTAGTGCGTCTTAACGAACTAATAGAGTTAACGAGTCGTTAATACTTCATCTGGGCCGCTTTTTATCGGGCTCGTTTTTAACCTAAATTTATAGCAAGCAACCTGTGAGGGTTTTTCATCATAAGTTTTGTAAAAACTTTTTCACCAAAAACCCTAAGAAATGCTTCCATTCAGGCCGAAATTCTCCCAAGAATTTTCAGGGTTTTTCCTCGGGTTTCCTTTGTTCATCCTCGCTACTAGCATAGATTAGTTCTCGATTCAACCCTCCCCGCGCGACTAACTGTAGATATCATACGCATCGATATTACAACAAGCGAGTCGGTGGAAGCTCAAATTCACGCCATGACTCAAGCCGCCAAAGGATTTTGGTGGAATTTACTCCCACGACCGGTAAGTCCTCCTCGCTCATATATTTAATTTATATGTTTTGTATCAATAATGTAGTACTTTGACTTTAAAGATCCCTAACTACGGATTCAGGATATTTACTCATATATCCATAATTTTCTTCAAACAATACCTCCCGGCTTTCTAAGTGGGCGTACCGTAGCCAGTACGCAAGCTTCATAAGTTTTTATACGGCTCAAACAACAATTTAGCTTGGTTCTCTCAAAGTTTTAGCAACATCATCAAAAGGTACGTATTTACCAATCATACTCCGACTATTCTTTCACTTTTCAAAGGATCATGATCGTATCAATTTGTTACCTATGTGTATGATTTGCTTATTTCTAGAACGATTTTGCCGCATTGGCTAGTTTTAAGGATATCATAGCTCTTATATGAGCACTTTCGTATTCTCAAGTATTTTAAAGCAGCCGCTCGCAGTTTCAAGAAAAGAATATTTCGAAATAAATATGTCCTCGATATTATTTCGAAGCGTGATTGCTGGGCGCCGCATCGGTGCATTTTCCATCGGAGCAAAACCATCGCTTGGGTAGTTCGACGAAAATTTCGCCATGTGACGCGAACGCTATCGCGATCGGGGTTTGCAATTGCTATATTTGTCATTTACTGCCATGATTTATCTTTTGGTCGCTCATGTACTTTCTCGCTTTTGCATGAACCACGCCAAGATCATTAGACCGGCCGCTATGCGGCCAAAATATCTCAAACGATCTCCGTGTCGTATTTTATCAAGATGATGTTGATTCAGGCTCACGGTGTCAGCGTGCACTCACCGTGGGGCTTGGGCTTATGTTCTCTACACGACGCTCAAGATCTCTGGATTGTGTTTCTTTACTCTCCTATTTCTTGTAGCCACTGCCATAAAGCTATCGGTTTCTCGCTCTTCAAATGCTTGTATCACAAAAAGTCTATGTCACCATGCGATCATAATCAAGTCAAGTTAAAGTGGGTCATGAAAGAGTTTAGGCGTCACCACCCCAACTTATAGATTTGTGCTCAAGGATACTACTTTGTTTTATCTTAATATGATCCAAATGGCTTCCGTTTAATCCGCTCTCAAAACATATGTAGATTCATCGTTATTTTCTACTTTGACGCTATTTCGGAAGTAATTATTCGAACCTCCTCATGTTTCTACTAACGAAATCGCGCATATCTTCACAAAAGTCTCTTATGGAACACTGCTTATTATGCAGTCATGATTCACGATCTTCACGCTCCAACTCGGCGCCAGATTGGGTCATATAAATAGACATTATTATGTATTATTTCAGATGGGCTTTTGATGTTATAGCTCCATTAGGTCATTATGTATGATAGTATATATTGTTACTTTATCATCATTATTCAACAAGAGCTTATTATTTTTACAGAAATGCATTGCTTTTGTTCTTAAAGAAACCCTCAATGCTTTAGCCTATCTTCATGATCAAGGCCATTTTCACAAAGATATTAAACCTGGAAATATCTTTGATTACTCCTGATGGTTCTGTTATGTTTGCTGATTTTTGGAGTTTCTACTGCATTTTATGAGTCAAATTATTCTCATGGATCGAATATTTCTTTGGCCTTCTTCATCGTTAAAAGTGTGACCGAATTTCCCATTAGTCCTTATTGGGTGGCGCCTGAAATGGTAATGTCCCATTTAGGTTGTGGCTTTAAGGCTGATATTTGGTCATTCAGATCATTGCTTTTGGAATTAGCTTTTATGGAAGGCCAGCCTCCCATCCAATCATTCTATATCAAAATCTGCTTTTATGAAGTTAAAATCAAGATTTCATTGCTATGATATGGGGGAAGGGAAAATGAATAAGAAGTTTTCGGAGGTTTTCGAAGACATGGTTGGGCTCTGTCTTGATCAGGACCCTTTAAAGAGGCCATCAGCAGATAAATTATTAAGACATGCATTTTTCAGAGGGTGCAGTGAAGCCAAAGAATTTCTTGTCAAGAATTTGTTGCAAGGGTTGCCTAATGTTGAAGAAAGATTTGGATGGACTTTCGATGTGGAACGTTTCGAGATGGAGCCTGTTTTTCCTACAGAACAAGAAGAAGATGTTGTTGTGAAACATGTTCGATTAGCGGAGAAATGAATCATTCAGAGAAGGGGGAGATCAAGCTGATGTTTCCAGGATAAAATATTAGCAATCTGGTATTCAAAGTTTGCCATTGGTTGTGGGCATAGTGAAGGTGGGTACATTAAGGAAGTTATGCTGGAAGGGTTTACTGTTTCTGAAGAAGAGTTTGGAAGATCAAAAGGCAAAGATTATGCATATTATTGCTTATTTGGGTGGGGAGCAGAGAATGTTGAGTTGTGTAGGGAAATAGCGCTTATGAAAATGAATGAGCAATTGATGGAAGGAATTGAGAATGAGGAGATGAAGAATTGCATGGGAGATTGAGCTGATTTGTGTTCATTTTTCCAATGAGTAGTTGAATATGAATTCATCTTCTAGCCATGTCTAGATAATGCTTGTGATTTGTAGAGAAAGAGAGTAATGTTTTCCTTTTGCATAAACAATTTGGCATAAGATTTGAGAATTTTTTTTTTGAATTAGATAAGATTAGAAACGACAATGTGGGCTTTGAAGGAAAAAATGTAATGAACTCTTTGATAATAGAAGTAATAGCTCTCTTACATTTCTTTTTTCTTTTAATATTGGATTGTTCTTTAAGTAATATTGGGTTGTTCTTAAGTAATTTGAAAGACATGTAAGTTCCAAAATTCTTAGTTAGGGGCACATAACATGCACATATATGAGTAAACGGATTTGGAATGCCGTTTCACCTTTAAACGAAATGAAATCTGAACACCTAAATAGAAGTTTCCATTCACTGCTCATTTATTGAGGGAGTTGAATTTTTTCCCGAGTTCCACATCAATTCGAGTCGAACCGATCACACATAAATGAAGCGGCAGAGTTTATCTGACTTTTGTTGGAAACTATCATATGGGGTTCAACACTACAATACGACTCAATTTGATCATTTTCCTTAAGAATTTCTTATTTTGTACGGTAATGATATTATTAATATATATTACTCCATCCGTTCCAATTACTTTTTCATTTTGAGAAAATTACTTCATGAAGTGGGTTCCAGTAATATTACTAATATACTTTACGGAAAAATAAATACTTTATCAAAAAATACTTGGGGCTTAACCAGCGAAAAAAATACCGTGATAAGTGGACAAAATTATAAAAGATCAAGATAAAGTTTATGTTTGTAAAATCATATATTTTATCAAGAAAAATGAAATTTTTCATATATAATCAAGAATCGAACGGCGAGAACTAAACTTATACATATCAATGTATATGAGTGTTCCAATATACTCCAATTATGCTTCAAATTCATAATTAATTATACATACAATAAAAGTATGAAAGAAATAATATTATGAAGATTCGTAAAATAAATATAACGATGCAAACTTTATATTTATTATAATCGAAAATAAAAAGAAATTTGTATTCAGAGTTTGTCACGGAAATTGAATCCCTCAATTACAATAAATTAGATGGAGTAGTATATATGATATATGGTAAAAATATATAAATCGAAGTCCCGAGCCACACCCACAATAAAAAGAACATTATTTTATAAGTCCGTAGATGCACTATCCCAAAATCAATCGACATAAGCGAGAAAGACTTCCAGGCCAACTTTCTTCTATTTTTCAACGCGATAATCACACGCGATCTCTGAAGCTCATTAGTAGTTAATCTTAACACTTCACGCTGGTGCCCCTTACAAATCATGACGCTAATAACGGTAGATACTTCAAAGTTCTTCCAACTGGAAGATATAAAGTTAATTCAATTTAAATACCAACGCCATATAACATCTTTAAATTCGGAGCAATCACGTGAAACGATAATAATGTAAAATGATATATTCAACTGGCCGCGTTTTGAATATACCATAATGCCTCATATTTATGTAATAACATTAAACAGAACCTGTAGTGAGCCTCCAATATACTAAATCTAATAAATGTGATCCAATACTCGGATCGGACTTGTTGGCTTAATGCCCACTTGACTATTACTCTAACATATACATTAAAAAATTCTATTAATTAATAAATCCCTAAAATAATAAATTTGTCCTGGCCTTATCAGTTTAAAAATTACAAAAAATCGATAAAATAATAAGATAATACTCTTTCGAAATTCTTTTTATAATATATGTCCAAAGAAAATAATAAATTAATAATTTAGAAATTAAAAAACTAATTATTACAACTTAATGAAAATATGACTTTATAGTTGTTTATTTTCTTTCAAAGCTCTATCTTACAAGTTCATCTCTTGGTATTTTACCTTGATCCATTTGCTGGGTTGGAATTTTACATAAAGAGCTAGACTCCAAAATGCTTCATATCTAAACATAATACTTGGCATCATTATAACTACTATGAAAATAATTAATATTATTTTTTTCTTATTATCGTTTCAGATATATTATCTTCTCCGATATCACATCTTTCGGATCAATCTTAATAAATTCAAGAAGTCATTAAATGTACATATGTTCATGTTGCTATAAAACTCTTTAAATTAATAAATTATTAATTATCGATAAATTAATAACTCTTTAAATCAATAAATTTTGTCGGTCCCAACACTATTAATTTATAGAATTTTTACTATATATATAAATTAGAGTCGACTATTTCTACCTATTTTCTTATTCATTTTCTCCTTCGATCCATTAATTCTGAGCTCGCACTTAGAAAACCCTATTTTATGCCGCATCATCATACGTAGGTATAAAATTAGGATTAATTTAATAATGAATCTAGCTTTTACTCCTAATAATTAATTTCAAGCGACTAAAATTCCGAACCCTTAATTTTACATATGTCCCATTTTACTGTGAGGATGTTCAAGCCCTAATTTCGACATATCGCTCTTATAATAAACTCTAGCCATTTAGAATCTTCTAATTGAACTCAACTTAATTAAAAAACCCTATAAATTTGAGATTTAATTAATTAATTAGTTAATTGGGGTGTGTTAAGATATCCCTAATCCCTAATCACTAATATATAAAAGTGTAAATGACCGTTCTTTACATTTTGTAGAAATCCTATTTTACCCTCATTATAATGCATCCTATTAGTCCAAAAATAGACTATGTAACTTTTTGATAAGGTTAGATATGTATACTTAGGTATGACAACATACTTAATGACTTTTCCTAAATAATAAAGTTTAAATATAATCAAGAACTCTTTACATTCTAAGATGTATTTAAGTTAAACGTGAAATTTATGTAACTATTCATGAATTCTTATAATCATGAAGACTATTATAATCATTCACACTATTATTATTATTATATTAATCTATATAAATATTCACGAATTCTTGTAATAGTGTTATTCATGTAATATTCTAGAATTTTTATAATTATACACACTATTATATGGGGAATCCCTCTAATTATTATAATTGGATAAACAATAAGTTTGACACCATATAAATTATTTGTGTATGTTGTTGTATTAATATTTAATTTTATTAAATTTTTAATTTTGGAAGATCTGCTTTTTTGAATATATCGCATGATTATAATAACTCAATGTAAAAATATATTTACTACGCTAAGTATTTGGAGATAATTTGATTAAAAATTATAGGTTATTTGGCATGGATGATCACCTAACTTTATACAACGCCACCTAGCTGATCACCCATCTTTGTAAACGCATAACCTGACACCCATTTTTCGAAATACGCCATGCTAGGTCCCACCGCCGATTTTCCGTTAATCGTCAGAATTGGTCACGGACCTCACGTGACTACTTCGTGCGGCACTTAGTAATTTCACTTTTGTATTTCAGAACGCTACGACGATCACCTAACTTTACACAACGTCACTACTGATCACCCATTTTTAGAAACGTGATAACCTGACAATACCCATTTTTCGAAATATGTGTCCTGGGCTGGTCCCATCGCTGATTTTTCTCAAGAATCGGCCCAGTAAATCGGCCACGCTTTCACTGATTACTTCGTAGCTTAATTTAGTAATTTCACTTTTTTATTTTTCAGATAAGATTCTTAATAATTTGAAAGTTAGCCAAGTAGAATCAAGAGCCTACACTCAAACAAATGACTTTAGCAATTTGCTTCCAAAGAGGATTTAGTTCCATTATTATTTTCTTACATCAAACCGTATAATCTTTTTACTTGTAATTCGGGCGAGAAATAATTGGGGATTATTTAATCAAAGGACTCCGCCTATCCAAAGAGGATTTAGTTCTAGTTTACGTGCGCCAGAATGGCTCCTTATAAATTGGGATTTTTTTAGGTTTATTTATTTGGATTTTAATTGGGGTTTTTTTATTTGGGTTTTGAGTTGGTTTTAATTGGGTTTTTGATTTGGCGCTTTTGATTTCGGGCTTTCGAATTAGGTTTTGATTTAGATTTTTGATTTCCTGGCTTTTGATTTTCGGGTTTTTTAATTAGGCTTTCTAATCGGGGGAATGCAAGCAGTAAATTGGTGCATGTATACACTGTGGTATTTTTTGTGTCTGGCAGATATACGATGAATACTTCTACCACGCGACTAATTTAACAAATTAATCGGCCGAAAATCCTACACTGCTGGGACCCACTCAGGACATATTTCAAAAATGGGCGATCAAGTTTGTATCGTTTAAAGACGCGATCAACTAAATACATCAGGTAAAGTTAAAGCGATCATCCATACCATTTGCCCAAAATTATATACGTGCATCAATTCGCATATCACAGTATTTATAGTATGGCCAGCAAAAATATCAAATATGTTTAATTTTATTAGAGCTAAATGGAATAGATTTTAGTAATCATTTGAGTAATATTATGATTCTTCTTCAAAATCTAAAGTATTTAATCTTTTAAAATTTGTCTTGATTACAACACTTTATTAACATTGATAAAAAACTTTAAAAAATAAAAATCACAAAGTTTTTCATATTTTTTCACGACTTATTAAACTAAAAACTATTTTGAAATAAGTATTTTATATAGTAGATCTACTTTGATTATTGTGAATTCTAATTTTGCTAGTAGTTTTCTCAAAAGCATGATAATGTTAGACAGACTTTTTATTATTTATATTCATAGTTAAGGTTGTTTACCGTAATGGTTCAGGAGTATGCCCCGTTAGCTCTCGTGAATTGCATCCCGGTTATTTGAATAAAGGATACAATATTAAAAAAGAATAACGGTTCGTGAGTATGCCCCGTTGTTTACCGAATGTTCAGAGTATGCCCCAAGTATTCCTTTTATTTTGATTTATATAATTATTCATAGTTAACAATATGTATTTGTAGATAATTTAAATTCTAATTTAATCAATAAAAATTCAATTTTATGAATTTATTAATTTAATTAATCCACAACCAATTACCCACACGCTGATTGGTTCACCCGAAGCCGAATTAAATTCCAACCCATGCAAAAATAATAGCTCGGATCTGCTTATTGATATTAATTTGGTGCTAAAATTGGCGATTTTAACATTAATTAAATCTAATTTTAAATCTAAAATAGGGTTTCCAACTTTACGGAATTTTAATGTGATAAATCGAGGACAAAATCGAAATAAAAATGTGAGATTTTTTGCATAAACGAGCTCAAACTCAAGTGGCCCGATAAAAAAAATGGTATCGAACTGGTAAGCAACGTGAATCAAACGGGATTTTAAGCGGCGACGCTTGATTATTTAATATTATTTAATATATTATTCAAATATTCGACGGCCTGCATCACGCCATTGCAAAATCAATAATCAAAAATCACGATCCACCCAAAAACGGGTCAACCAATCGTATGCGCCCAAAATCCTATAACACCTCTTTTACATCATGAAAATGTGTGCTAATTCATAGCTGGAAGATAAAAAAAAGTGGAAAAGTTCGTGAGAAAAGCCTATGAAAGTTAAAAATCAACAGAAGCACCCGAGGCACCCTCGAAGACCCAATAGGGCCTCTACTACCCCACCAAGCAATCGCCAAGATTGAAGATTGAAAAAAATACAATCCACCGCTTGAAGATTTTAAGGGAGGATAACCCTCTGCACTTGAAGACATTCAAAGAAAAGAAGACCGGCAGACACCAAGACCAACTGCGCCTAAAACCATCGCTTAGCTGCGGATACCAAGTCTCTAGCAAATAAAATAGTCTCCCCCTCCTACCTAAGCATAGAAAACAAGCCAGCTGAGGCCTCCCTCGGCACCACATCAAATCCAGAGATGATCAAGTCACAAGCCCCTACCTCCTATACTGTTGGCCCAACCCCCTCAAGTGAAAAGCGGATAACCGGAATCTCCGTGCCAGCGTTGCTCGCCCATCCCCACCAAGCCGCAGAAAACACGCCGGCCGAATCCCTACACTATATCAAACTCAGAGTAGATCAAGCCGGGCCGATGTCCCTGCAATTCTTACATCATATATAGGCGCCTCGGAGTATACCAGAGCAAGTGCATTTCATCCTATGTGTTGATTTGAGAAACCGAGCCGCCTCAAACTCCTAAGTCAAATAAAAGCCCTTGCTATACATCCAAAGATCGATAGCCAAGGAAATTGCCATGGCTCTGCTTAAGCCATGAACCCAAAACACCGAAGCTATAAGGTTCATCCAAGTCCCACTGCATATCCATATCAAATGAAAATCAAGCATCGAAGCCGCCCACATATTCAAGTCAAAAGAAGGCGCCCAACCACCAGCCTAGCCTACCTTATCCAATGCTCTTAGGCAGTCCAAGTCACTCCCATCCGGCCTCACATCTCAAGGATCCAAGTCCAAGACCACGATCAAGTCCATACAACCACACGAGATCAAAGTTGCTCAAGACCTCGGGTTCGACCATATCCTCAAAGCCTAAGACCAAATCCCTGCCCCGTGCCCCCTCATTCATGACATTATATCCAAATCACCCAAGCTCAAATGAGTCCATATTAAGTCAAGGCTTGCTAATAGACGCAAGTAAGGCATATTTTAGGAAGTACTGCATCGAGAAGGTCGAACCTCCATCCGGCTTGATAAACTTCTTTGTACAAGTGAAGGATTTCCTAAAGGTATTTTGTCGACAAATGAAATTTATTAAATAAATTTAATTAAGTTCGATTTATTTTAATAAGTGAAATCGATTAAATGAAAAATCAATCACACGAGCTACACGTGATGATTACGGTTCAACCCGATCCCTAACAAAAATCAAACAACGGTTCCCCGAATTAAGCCCCGAAATTAAATCAAGTCTAAATTAGATTTTTATCATTAATGAATCTCTAATTTTAACTCAAACGAGGATTTCCTAAAAAATAGTCCCGAATAACATCAATGTGTTTTAGTGGCCTGAAAATCCCAAATTTATTACACCAATTTCGGCTATTTGTCCCCGAAACGAGTTCCTAAGCTTCTCTAGACTTAAATAAAGACTTAGAAAGAATCCGGTCACAAATAAATAAAGCGCCTATATGCTTCTCGAGTTGTGGACAAAGTAATTTCCATAAAATCAACTGGCCAGATCTTCATTTCAAAATCAATCTAATTTCAAAATCCGTAATCATGGATTAACCAATTAAAAAGAAAAAGCCTATAAATATCTCCTCCTTATATAATCGGCACCACCCCTCGAATGTAACAAAAGCTCCTAGGACGGTAACAACAACCCTTTAAGGTATTTCTTCATAGTAGTAAACCTCTGAAGATTGCTACTTTACGAGGAGAAAAACATCAATCTTCAACTTATAAACCTAAAAAGGGCCATAATTTGTAGAAACTATTAAAGAACACAAAATCTTGAACATCGCATCAAATAAAGTCGCTAGAATTAGGGACAAGGTTGAATTTCTACATAAACGCAGTAATTTCAGGATCAAGACCCAAAATCTGATGAGAATCTGATCATTCAGGTCTCATAAATTAAATGAACTACAAGATTAAGCTATAAAAGCCCCTGTAGTAAATCAAAGGCGGGATATACGCTGCATAGCCTTTTGTCTTAATTGGCCGAAACACGAGTAAGCTCGGCTAAGGCATCCTCTCGACAAGAAAAAGTAATTCAAGACGTGAAATAAGTCAAGCAAAGATTCGACTCGCCTCTAATTATACGATATCGTTCTGCTAAGGCCTCTTGCTGCATTAGCAAAGAAATCAAGTCTAAGTTTCCCACAACCCCAAGCTTCAGACCAAGATCAAGTCTGTATTGTACCATACCAGTATACACCGGCTATATGGCTTCCGACTGATCATATTCAAGTCAAAGACCAAGTCCAGTGACTTAAGTGTTCAATCCAGCCTGGGAGATCACATTTATCCGCACTTGAAGCCAACTTAGGACTTATAACTTGTGGTTCAAATAGACAAATCCAAATCCAAATTTCTCAGATCACATAATGGTCTGTGCACAAGTAAAAACACAAATCCAAATTTCCAACATTCAAATCAAGTCTTCAAGTCAAAATCGTTTCGGTGACTACACCAAATCCAGCTCCAAAGATCTCGCAAGTTAGCTAAGTTAAGCGCTTAGAGCAAGTAGATCGATAATGGACCTCAATCGCTTGATAAATCTTCATCAGACTCTGGGATAGATTTTTCCAAATGAGTTTTATCAGACAGTGCGCATATTATAAATAATAAAATCTATCTAGCAGCTGTGGTTTTATTATTCAGAAATTATTACAAATAATAAAATATTTTTCCTTAATACAATATTGAAAGTATGAAATTAATATCAAATTTCACTGGATGGAACTTCTTTTACCTTCAATTCATCAACTACCTCATTTTGTTTTTATTTTACATTTGAGCCAAAGAAATATAACTACTAGTCATCATGTCAATCAACTTTAATTTTGAATTTGATAATTATATTCGAGTTTTGATTGTCAATATTTTTTTAAGAAAGCATTTAAAACTATATTTGATACACAATTTACTAGTAGTTATTAGGAAAGACGAGGATCAATGGAGGTTACTTAAAGTAGACCCAACTGCTCGAGATATTTTTGTATTTTTAATAATGAAATGTGACGCTGAATTTAATGACCAAGAAAGTATCAAGCTAATAATATTTAGATGATTGTATGGATAAGCCCTTTTAAAATTTATATTAATCATCATTTGTTTGATTTAGTACCAAAACTTGTTAGCTGGATTTCACCGCAACTCAGACAATGATTTTAGTAGAATTTTTTCTAATTTGGGGACGTTGCCTCCCCAAGCAAGTTTCAAGAGTGTATAAAATCATTTCCAAAATATATCTTCAAAAGTTGGGCAACCTTTGAATAGCCAAAATAAATAACCTAGATTTGGTATATTCATTTTGTCAATAGTTTTTACTTTTTTAAATGTTACTTAATGAACTCATATAATTTGAATTTTATCAGAGTCGAAGAAATCTTGTGATGTTAAGTTTCTAAACACCAGGAGCCACAACATACTGTTTAATAATAATAGGTATTTTACTTAAATGTACTCAAATTCAATGAAAAATAGTTTGTGCTATGATAAACGATGCTGCTTAACGGTTATTTCGTTTTATAGGATTGGGAAGAATGACGAGAAGTTGTCCATATTTTCCAAATGACGCTATATCTATTAATCAAATTTTCTAACATTTCCTACGAACGTTAAAAAAAATATTTTTGAATTGGCGAAAACAAACGTTAATGTAATTTCAAAATTATCTAATGATTTGATATAACAATTAAATATTTATATATTTTTGGGACATGTGATTTTCTTTTATTTTGGTCGATATCGCTCCTTATTATTTTGAAATAAATATTATAGAAGTCACAGAGATTATAATTTGTTGAAAGATTAGAATTCTCGGAGCATTTAAATATCACCAGATCGAGTAAATTAGAATTTGTTGTTGAGAGTATGCCTTCTACTGTATAAGTCCTAATATATTATGTCTCAAAATTTCCTAGCAATTTCGAGATACTCACAATCAGACATTAATCTACGTTTAAATTAAACTTCTTTATTCCCTACATCCCTAAACGTTGGGGAGTTTTTTTCCCAAAAATAGCAATCCCAAAAATGGTTTCACTTTTTGACCAAATATTATGTGAGTAACGCGACGGAGAAAAATGAAAGTCATAGACAAATTTAAATTTGCATAAATTATAAGGCAAAGTCAAACATCTCTAATCTTTAGGATTTCAGGAGTATATATTTTTAAATAATACACTAGAAAATATTTTATTCAAAAGTTCAAATTTTTATTAAAGTTTATTTCAATCATTTTATAAATTACATAATATTGATATTAAAATATTTTTTTATTTGTATTCTAGCTAATCTAGATCGAGTATTTATATTTGTTATATATATATATATATATTTTAAGCAGTATATAACTTATCTTAATTTTCAAGATTTTACATTGTTTCTTAAATATTTCTATAATATTTCTGAAATATTTCTTGTTTTTATAATTCTAAAACTATCTACTTAAACGAAACTATCGAACCATGACTACATCGACGACATGCTTTCATTTTGTTGGGCTCAAGCGTTCAGATTTTTTTATCACCTAATAAATCTACTAAATCAACGTAGTGTATTCATTCATCATTTTATTTCAACTCATAAACGCTAATGATTTTGTAATTTACTTTCGATAATAGAAACGCTGGAGTCGACTACTTTTCATTTGTCTTCCTCATGTCAATCGCCATTATTGTAGAATTAGAACTTTCGATAACTTATTTCTTCCAAGTTTGTCAATATTGCCGCTCAAAGGTAATAAATCGTGATCCACCTAACGCCAACCAAAGCATTTGACCAGAATATCACAACTCAAACAAAAGATCAAACAACCAAAAATAAAATATAAAATAACTTAAAACTAAAACAACTACTAAAAATTTAAATAATTCTAGTTCCCCAAAGAACGCAATCTCTAAATTTGACGGAACAAATTATATTCCTCGCAAAGAGCACGAGTCGCCAGAAGAAGATGGCCAAGAAGTTAATCCACTGAAAGAACTAGTTTACTTAAATTAATTGTAATTGTAAATGAAACTAAGTATTAGAATTGATTGTAATAAACTAGTTAAACTTAAATTAATGTAACAAGAATTAAAGTTAAGAATAAACTTAGTAACAAAAGGATTACCGTGGGTATCGACTTCACCTAACAAGAGTATTCTCTATCTAAATATCGCATTTATCAACACTGTGCACCAATTTCTCTCATTTCTAAGATACCATTCTGCCCATGGTTTCACCTGATGTTCTCGCCTTTAATTTGTCTCCTATGTCACTATGGAAATTAATTGGGCCTAAAACCCGAAGTCAAGCAGCGAAATCTATCGTAGCCCCAATCAACGCTAAGCCGCATTACCTCCGTATAACAACCCAATTAATTAACTAATCTGTTTATCTATTACGCCTTCCTTTCTATTTATGGGTTACAGGTAATACCTGTGGATTCTCATATAGCACCGGGACGCTTCCCAAAACAATCAATCAAATTGGAAGCCAATGACATTAATACTAAATAAGAATTATAATAACTCCCAACCGATAGAAAACATGCACAAGCGCTACATCAAACCCCAATAATAATAAATTTAGCTACTACTCATACTCAAAGAATCATAAATAATAATATTATCAAAGCATAAATTAACTGTAGTATGAATAAAGAGTAAAAATAATACCAATTTATTCTAATGTAAACAATGTAAGAAAAATAGAGAAATAATAATGTTGCCAAAGTCTTGGAAAAATCGTTTACGAAGAACCGAATGAATATTTAATATTCAAATTTCGCCTCAAGCCAATTTTATATAAGAAGAGGCTAACTCCTGCCTCATTCTCGACACTTTCAGATAATCTACCACTTTTCTTTCCCTTTTTCAATCAAATTTTTGTCCACTTTCCGAAAATTGGCATGACTGCCCGCAACTTCTCTTTTAGCATATATTGCCCAAATAATAAGTGTACCTAATCACATAATAATATATAATATTTGTCAATTTAAACAAATCAGTAAAACAACCAAATTCATGAAAGTACAAAGCATCTAAATCATCCTAAAAGCATGATAAATATTCGCTTAATCAAGCACAACTCGTTTTCGGTCATGAGTAGGTTTCTATTGTCAAAATAAAATTACTGCATTTCCATGATCACTTTAATTTGATACTTTTTAGTCTATAATTTACTAACTACTTACATATTTATAGCAAGTTTTCTCCTAAGACGTGACATGAATTTTTCACAGAAAATAAAAATCTAAAATACATACGGTTTTGGAGGTCGAGGCTCAAAGACTATGTAGTTTCGAGATAAAGTATCATGGAACCATTAAGCTTTGAAATCGGGTTATTACTTCAATTCCCAAATCAGCTTAAATCGGAGGCTAAGGAAATGCGTTGTCATCAATTACGCGGAGCTGGATCTCTAATAAGTGTAATTGAAAGTAGTTTAGTTCTTTGTCATAACACATCTTTTTATTTCATTTTGTTTTTAAGATTAGTGATTACGTTATTTCTTAGACTGGATTATGCATTCGTCCTAAGTATATCAGTGATCAAGCATGGGAGGCACACAACAACCACACACACTGTGACGACAAGGGCTTACATCCACCAAGATTTGAAGTCCGATAACATTTTCTTAGATTGTGTAATCTTAAACCGAAGCATACATATCATGCTTAGTAATGTGTAGTCGTTGTTTTCAGAGTATATGTTGTAATTAAATGTAAATCTCAATATATTATGATTCAAATTTTTTTCTAACGCCAAGCAGATAACATGCCATAATTGTACATTAATCTATGTTCAAATTGAACTTGTATATAGTTTCAAATAATATTAATTATGAAAAATATTTTATTTCAAAGTTCAAATTTTCATTAAAGTTTATTTGCTTTTTAAATTACATAATATTGATTTAAAAAATATTTTTTATTTGTAATTCTAGTTGACGATATTGAATATTTATATTTGTGTTATAGGAAGGTCATTTATGTTTATACATATATCTTTTAGTGTATAGAACTTATATTAATTTTTTCTCAAGATGTTACATTATTTCTTAAATGTTTCTATAATATTTCTAAACGCTTTGTTTTTATAAATCGTAAACTATGTTCGAAAAAACAAAAACTTTGAAACTTATGGATACATTGGTTGCATATGAGCTTTCATTTATGAAGACATGGTACGTATTTATCAACTTAATAAATCTCCTCAACTGTAACGAGTAGATTTATTCATTGCTTATTTCTACTACTGCTAAACACTAATGGCTTCGCACTTACTTCCTCGTTAATAGAGGCAGTATTTTGTAAATACAAAATTGGGCATACGGGTCACACCCACGGTAGCAGAGAGAAGAAATATTCATAGTTTCAAAAGCAAGACCACACTAAAATTAATTTGCTGACAGCTAAAGAGATTCTCGACTTATACTGCTGGTAACGATATCTCTCCTAATTTTCAACGCGAAACAATCACGCGAACTCTCGGTACTGCCAGAGCTCAATCTGGGACACCTCCCCAATACACGTAGTCCCTTACAAATCATGACTGACATAATAACCATAAGACTTCAAAGTCCTCCCACCCTCGCATATAAAAGACCTTAGCTTAAATACACATGTCACATTACCATGCACTCGATACCTCACGAGAATCCACAACCTGGGTCCTGACCACACCCACAAGAAGACAAAAACATATTTCATATAAGAACATCCTAAAAATCAATTTCCAAGGATAGTGAAGAAATTTCATCTACTATATATAATAACGATATCTCTCTCTCCCAATTTTTCAACGCGACAATCTCACAATAAAGCCTGTAGCTCATTAGGAGTCAATCTGAACGGTATTAAATTCTTGAGCACCAACATGGTTTTTATTTCTGTAGAGCTTTATTGTTAATATGAAATTTCCATGATTACTTTAATTTGATTATTTTTAGTCTATAGTTTACTACTTTGCTGATATATTTACCAGTGGTCAATCCTTACAAAATTCAAACCAACCTCTACACACACACACACCATATCATAAGTTTAAAGCAATCACCAACATCGCAAAATTTTAGTGGAGGTTGTGGTTCCGTGAGTGTTGGCCATGTTCGAAAAAAATTCTTGGGGACTCCAAGAAGGCAATTATGCATTCAAAGTTAAGCATGCCTATGCACAGAGTTATATTTTATGAAGTTTTTCTAATGAAGTGATTAGCTTACTTTTCAAGAAAAGAAAAATCATTGACGCCTTAATACTCATGACATCTAACTCAAGTTTTTACAAAAGTTGCCTTGAGTTCAACCTCATCGGCATTTCTATTCTACTTTTTATTCGTCGCGACTTCGCTCTATTTTTATTTGTACGACTTACTCTAACCTGCCTTTAAGCATGAATTTCAGATTCTAATTTGTAATACTACGTAATCGTATTCTTCATCTCTAATTTAGAAAAAAAATCTAAGATACATACTCTTTGAAGGTTAAGGCTCAAAGACTGGCAGCTTTGAACCTTTGAGATATAAAAAGATTGTGAAAAATGATCGATTTTGTAGATCGCAGTTGATACTAATCATAGCTTCACAAATAGTGGCTAAGAATGTGTCAGTCATGAAGCATGGGAAGTGATTCAATGAGTGTAATTGAAAGTATTTAGTTTTTCGGCCTTAACACTTCTTTATTTCATTTTTGTTTTTGGAGATTAGTGATTATGTTATTTTTAGACTTGATTATGCACATTCCGGACTATATCGAAGAGATCGTAATCGGAGTGCCTAACATCCACGCACATTATCTGGGATGGAAAACGCTTTTATATCCACCAAGATTTGAAGTCCGATAACCTTTTTTTTAGACTATGTAAACTTTTAAACCGAAGCATACATATCAAGCTTAATGTAGGGTAAATGTTTATCTTATGAAATTATATTTCTGTTGTTGCATGTAATAGGCATGCATTCAATTGTAGGAGATTTTGGAATATCTTTTAAAGTGTCGGAGAAAGAATCGTTGTCAGAATTACTAGATAATAGTTATAGTTAATCTTTACCATATTACCGTATATATTTTGTATGGTGGTGGCTATCTTTGTGCATGATATAACCTAGAAAGGTTTGTGTATGAGTACATGATATTTTGTCGTGACCAAGATTTTGTGTATAAGTGTTCATTCAATAATATCTGGTATTATATGCAATCTTATTTATTAGAATATATGATTAAGGCAACATTTGTTTATATTTTATTTCTACCCAACATATTTAATAGAGTATGGCCCACTAATTGCCATGCTACATTTAATCATTAGCCTGTTTATAATCTATCCATATGAGCAATTTTATTAGAGAGTTATTAGTAAAAGACAAGCTTGGCTTTCAAAAATAGTTGGGACATGTTTGAAACTATATAATTGAGAAATTGAAATTATGATTGGAAGAATATTGTGATAATTTTCCTTCATCAACCCATAGTCACCAATAAACCAGTGGTTAAGATATATATATATATATATATATATATATATATATATATATATATATATATATATATATATATATATATATATATATAGTATATAATTTTTAATAGAAATATAGGATATTAACTTTATTACTCATTTGGTTCATAAGTGAATAACTAGTATCTAGGGTATTTCACACCAACTTTAGTCAATGCAATAGTGCTACTTTGGACAATAGAAGAAATACTAATTCTATATATACGGGGTCCTAAGATAACGCATGTGTTAATCTCATTATATTAAAGGCCCCCAATTCTAAAATAATATGAATGACTATATAGTCATATACTATACCTTTCTATCACCAATTTTTTTTTATCTAATTAAACAATGATCATGAACACTATGTATATATACTCTTTTGATAATTAAGATGCCTATTCATGTTTCTTTGAAAGAATATTTTTTAATTCAATTATCCAAATCTCCATAATAAATTAATTATTCAAATATATTTCTAAAATTGGCTACAGGCTAATTAATATGAGATTTACTCGGCTCTCCAAACATATAATTTTATTTAAAAGATAGAAACATTGATAATAATCATGTTATTTTCAGCATATTTTTTGCATCAAAAATGTTTAACAATTAAAATTTTGAAATTCTCATTTTCATTTCTTCTTATAAAAAATATAGTTGATAGATATTAAAATTTATTATTTTCAAAAAAAAAATTATATTGGGTTTAATCTCAATTTTTATTTTGCATTTTAAAACCTGTGACGGGCTCTTGGATTATAAATTACAGAAATGCACTAACACAAACAATAGTGAACACAAATGCAACTGATAGCAGAGTAATCTGAGGAGGAATAAGGCCTTTATCTCCTGAAAAGCATCCTTCAATCACTATAGGTATCACAACCAATATGAAATAAGGAAATAAAGATTTGTAAAACAACTTCTCCCATAAACCTGTAAAAATCACTTGAGCAATCCCCAAATAAATGACGCCATATTTAGTATAGTGAAACTCACCATTGGAACAAGATGCATTGGTGATACTTGAAAATCAAACACCCCCATTTCATATCTCTTGACTTGTTCATCATCATCAACTTTATTTGTTGGCACAAAAGCTAGCCTTCTTGAAACCAACTACTTTTTGGACAGCATCCAAACTTCCATAAGGGCAAGATGCCGACTCATCATCCATATGCGATAATCATTCCACCACATTCGAATTGATCCACCGGTTTGGATAACGTCACATAATTCTTTGGCTAGACGACGAAAACAAATGAAAACAAGATAAACCATGGACTTTGAGACCTGGAATAAAATGTGTTTTCAGTAATTAGATCACAAATTCTCATGTTGGACAAGAGAATCCAATGCAATTACTTTTAGTCCTATTTATCCTAGAATGTTTTGTCCTCGAATAGGGATGATTAATTATAGTCCCCGGAATTGAAAATGGTTCCAAACTAGTCAAAATAATTGAGTTTAGGATTAGTTGTGCAACATTTAGTAATTTTTAAGAAACTAAAATTTACCACTACCATTTATCAAGACTAAAACATGTTGATATGTTCTTTTTTCCTGGGCTAACTAAATGCTCAATTAACTCGATATAGTTAGTACTGAAACATAATTACCTCTGGGTATAAGGAGATCCCTCAGAATTAGGACTTTAATTGTGGTACGAAGGCATAGAAGAATAGAGGATGCAATAAAGAGGTATAGAGCCAACATATGCATAACCCATGCAATGCAGAAGAGGCAATCTTGGTAAACCATAGACAAGTGGACTAAATCTGGATAGATTAACTTCATGTAATCCTGACATCCATCTTGTGCCCTGGACTAAGGTATCGCTCAAATTTGTAGTGGCGGTACCTAGGAATGCAGGCCACGAGGGATTATAGTACACTGATTTCCATCCTTTACAGTGCAATGTGAAGCCTGTAAAGTAATCTTCCACAACAGAACCGTACAAGAAGCCAATCTGCATCAGGGGGAAAATGTCAATGTTGGAAATGCGAGGATCTAATTCGACTCAATGGTAATGTAATAATAGCATTCCAAAGCAAACAGGATGTTGGAAATAACTTTTTTGCTTCCTAATATGGAGAGTTCTTTCAATACCGGAAAAGGTATGTACTATGTAGTATACCTTTTTCCCCCACTGTGTATCTTCTTCATAGAAACAGGATGCTACAATCTTTGCCTCACTAAGAAATCTGTCATTCAAGTCTTCTTTCATTGGGACACGATGATTTAGGTTGCTACTGAGCGACATTAGAAACTCATTTGATGTGCCGAAAGATTTTTTGTCTAAGATAGGATCAGTATCCACTACAAATAAGATGAATCAAACTCATCAGATAATTGAAGTGGCGATTAGTTCTAGCAACCAAAATTCGAGAGGCAAATTTAGACAAAAAAAATACATCCAAAAGTGTGTGATTGAGCTATATCAACCTATAAAGGGAATTTCATTGACTTCTGCCACATACAAAGACCCAAAAATTTGTCAGAACAGATGATTTGAGTATGTGTGAATTACCTTCCTCTACGTAAAGGGATTCCCTCTTTATGTAGAAACATGTACCAGAAAGGATAGGTCCTCCTAGCCCATCCAAACCTGGCCACATTATCTGCATAGTTATTGATTACTTTAGAAAATATTCAATTGCGGATTATATACCTGGATTGAAGCTGAGAATAAGCTATAGGCACAACTCATATATAACTAAATTAAATGAAACTTGAAGCTTTAATAATTATCATGGTTTTCTTGTTGTATACATGTATAACTTTAATTGTGCTGAAACAGCCTGTTTGAAGAATTGATGAAAAATGAAAAAGATACCTCAAACGAATTTCTAATCCCTGCGTCATATATATCATTCTTGCTAACATTATGGAACTTCTGAGGAAACTGGACAAACGCTAGCGTCGGAGTGATTTTGTTGTCGAGGAGGAAACACATTGCTTGACGGGCAGAGGATGGATCGTTGGAGTACATATCGCAATCTAGTACTAATATGTAAGGCGCGTTGCTAAGCATGCCAGACACCCTAAGCTGCAATATAAAAATAATACTTATGTATATTTACCATAAACGAAAATGTCTAGATTAGGTTCTTAAGCCTAATAATGATTCTTAAATCATTTTATTAGTAATGAACTGAACTAGTTCTGAATATATCAGTATTTTGATCGATAGAGGTGTACCATAACGTTTATCGCCCCAGCTTTAAAATGATGAGGACTAGTAGGATCCTTTTCCCTTGAAACATAAACAAGATTTGGCATTCCAGAGAAGGTACTGTGACTTTTTCCTCCTATTACCTGGATATGATTGATACAATTGATGCAAATGATTGATACAATTGATTGAAAATATTTTGTACAGGTTCGAGTAGAGTGTAATATTTTACTTTTGTTATCGAGGATCTGTTGTTTAGTACCCTATAGTAACATATAAGTAACTTGCATGAATGAGTAACAGTAACATGTAAGTGCGCAATGTCATTATCTAATTTTATTAACATTTTGATATAAATACAAAGTTAAATGAATGAGTTATTGATTGAAAAACAGGATGACTATTTGTTGAATAATAAACTTGGAATGGATTAAGTATGTTCTCTAAGTTACTTTGCATAAAGGGTCATTTGAAACACTTGGATGATTGATATTTGCAACTCTTATAAAATATGCACAAATATATAATTCATTTTGAAATAACAATAGGACTAACTTATAGAAAATGCTAAGTTTTAGCTTTGCAATCTAGGAAACAAATAAATCTGTTGACATTGAAGTAACCTGGATATTTGCAGGGTGCTTCCTATCATTAGACCCTTTATTCCTACTATTCTCACTGGCCACCTTTAAGAGCTCCATGAACTTGAAGTACTCTTTCTCCATGTTTTCAAAACCATACCCAATTTAATAAAAAAAAAATAGCTTACATTGCAATGGCCTCATTCGAATAGTAACAAACCTCCATGTTTTCTTTTGGAAAATCAGGGACCCTTTAGTATCATCTTCATCAGGCGCCCGAAAATGACGCCGGACATCGTGTCCTGATTCCATACTTCCTACAGAAGGAATCCACAAAGTAGCAAATTCCAGGCCTCATGAAGAGCATGCAAAGGTCAAATCAGAACCTGCATCATCAAGAAAGATAAACCAGAAACCTTCTCAGGCGGATAGTAATCAGGTGCCATAACCGAGAGATAACCGTGTTCTAACCCCCCTAATGGAAGCTCCTTTTCAGGTCAGCAGTGAATATAAACACATCAACACCAGGAGTTCTTCATCAGGGTAATCTTTCGGGGTAAACGGTTCAGTAATAGGCACTCCAACGGAAGAGGACCCTCTTAATAGCCATTGGAATGATAAAAACAACTCAGACAAAGAGGCCAGGCACAAAAGAGCAGTGGGAATTTTTGTATTTCATCAGGGGATAAAAATGAGGAATATTCTGTAATAAACAGGGCTAACAAAGCTGAAATACAGATCAGGGCATGTGATTTGTGGAATAAGGCTGCTTGTTTGTGGACTCTGTATTCATGTAGAGGGAGGTTCTCCATTTGTTCAAGATATCTCAATGATGGAATGAATTACGTATAATTTTGAAACTCCATATTTATAAAGTGATACAAAGTTGTAATTATCTGATTTATTCCTACAATGCAAAAATCGCAATTGTCTTCTTATTTCTACATCAAAGTATGGAAACATATACCTAAGTCAGTGCATTAGCAACAACAGTCATAATAAGTCATCATTATATGTACATAGCAACAAACTAAACAAAGCATGGAAAAATTTACAGTAGTGGCTTTAGACTGCTGAAATTTAATTAATTAAAATATGGAATCCTAATTTATGAGGATCAATTAATTAAAAACCAATTGCACAATTACAAGTGATATTGGAGTTAATCTCAATGCAACATGTGGTGATTAGACACTACTTTGAAAGCGCTTAACTACATTAGTCGAGCGTCGGGTTGGCGTCGGGTTTGCGTCGGTTATATCCAATAAAGTATATGTATGTGGGCCATAAACTTGGCGTAGGGAATGACATCGGTCTAGAGACGGGTATTAATTAAACTTTTTAGATTTGAAAAATAATTATAAAATAAAAATAGTTGGCATCGGGTATTATTTAAGTGTTTATTCTCTTAAAACGTAATAATAAAATAAATTAAAAATATAAGCGTTAACGTCGGAAATTTAAATTACGTAACCGTTTAAAAATTAAGTACAGGTATTTATATTATTTAATACCCGGCGCCATTAAACTCTTATATATTAGAAATAGTCGCCCGAGCAGCGAGTTTCACTTTCCTTTCTTCTTATTACTCTCCTTTTCTCCCCACCCAATTCGCCCCAATACTCCACAAATCCATTGTTTTAATTTTAGGGTTCTCCCTCATTTCAAAGGTTTTTTTTTTGTTTTTTTTCCGAATTATTGTTGGTTATTGAATGTGTTTAAATTATTATTAGTTAGTTTAATTATTTTTTAATTTCAATTTTATTGTTAGTCATTGTTAGTTGAATTATTGTTTTAATTTCAATTTTAATTTCCAAATTATTGTTAGTTATTGTTTTTTATTATTGAAATGTGATTGAAATATTATTGTTAGTTAAATGTGATTGAAATATTATTGTTAGTTTGATTATTGAAATGTGATTATTTAAATATTATTGTTAGTTTGATTATTGAAATGTGATTATTTAAATATTATTGTTAGTTTGATTATTGAAATGTGATTATTTAAATATTATTGTTAGTTAAATGTGATTATTTAAATATTATTGTTAGTTAAATGTGATTATTGAAATATTATTGTTTGTTTGATTATTGAAATATTATTGTTAGTTAAATGTGATTGAAATATTATTGTTAGGTTGATTATTGAAATGTGATTATTGAAATGTGATTATTTAAATGTGATTGAAATATTATTGTTAGTTTAATTATTGAAATGTGATTGAAATATTTTTGAATTTAGAATGAGATTTTGGATTGAAATGTAATCGAATTTAGAATAGAATATGACATTGAATTGAAATGTGATTAAATTAAGGTTGGTGTGATATGTGATATTGGATTGAAATGTGATTGGTAGTTTGTCTGAAATTGTTAGTTAATTATGATTGTTAAGTAGTTTCATGTTTTTGGAGATATTTCGTGGTGGTAGGCCGGGGAAGGATAGGGATAGGGATGATAGGAGTAAAGGTATGACTATGGAGACGCTGATCATCAAGAGGAGAAGCTTGGGTGGTATCACAGATTCGCGATGCATTTGATGACTCATTTACAACATATAAAACAGACTAGACTCCCAATACCCGATCTCGTATGAGGTAGTTAGTAGTGGGTCACATATAAACTAGGGGAATTACTTGACAAAATAAATAGAAGCAAGCCCAGGAGGCAAGGCAGAAATAACCGTAATTGGAGGAACCGAACCCGATTTAGGTTGAAAAATAAAACGAAAATATTTGAGTTCGGGTTCGGAATTTCCCGAGCGGATCGATTCGAGGCAAAGGCAGAACCGATTAATTTTTAATTAAAAAATTAAAAATATTATATATATATATATATATATATATATATATAACCACAAATAACCGAGAACGAACCGAAAATAACGAGAAATAACGGAAAAAGCCGAACCCGAACAAAACCGAAAATAACCGAGAACCGGGCGGAACGATCGGAACCGAACCGGTTTTAGGTTCCATCAGGCTATAACCGACCGGGTCGGTTCGATTCGAAAATACCCAAACCGAACCGAATCGACCGATGGAAGCCTAATGCCGGCCCGAGGCTCGAGGCGGGCTGCGTATCTTAGTGGGTCGGCGTGTCCGTAGTCTGACCCCGTTCGTTTTGATCGTGGTGGGAGGATGATGATATTGATGAGGATGATGTTGATGATGTTGACGATGATGAGACCGGTACTGAGGTCGGTACTGAGGCCGGTGATGAGGACGACATTTCTCATGTACGGGGACCTTCCCGCCCGTTGGAGCCTGTCGCAGAGAAGGACAAGATTGTCTGCTCCATCGTCAACGGCAGGTAATTTGGTTAATATATTTTTAGTTGATTGTGAAATTTGGGTATGTTTTATTCATGTTATCTTGTTTTTTTTTTTTTTTTGTCAGATTGTGTGGAAAGGGGGTACCTAGATTTTGGAGCCATTTAATGCTTGATATTCGGTGCAGACGAACTATAAAAGACACATCTAAATAAGTTATTAAATATGGGATTAAATTCTTGGTAATGCCTATTATTTAATTTGTTTGGGTGAAATGAATTTGTAAGTGAGTTAAATAAATTTTGTACTAATCTTTTCTATATTTTTTATTATTGGGGTGTGGTACAAGTTTGAGAATGAGGCGAGGGAGGCGGTGAGAAGAGCTGACTCTTCTTGAGGAACAAGAAGAAGTGGAGAAACGTGTGCGATGGCGGCACCGAGCAGTGACCCTACTCGGTTGTTGGAGAGTCCTAGGCCTAGATAGATTGCGGCTCACAGTGGAGGTACATTCGTTGGATGACTCACAGTATAAGAGAATAGCCGAGCAGAATAGCCAGAATCGCCGGAGCTCGGGAGGTCGACGGAGAATTCGAGATGTCTCACCATCGCGCATGGGGGAGTAAGGGATGCGCTCTCGGATGCAGGGGAGGTAATTAACTTTTATTTAATGTTGTTAATTTAATATTTTGTAGAAGAGTCTAAATGATGTTTTATTTTTGTTTCGGAGAAGAAAGGCGGGAAAAATCCTTGCCGTTGAGGTTTCTTTATGAAACAACGGTGAAGGACAAGAGACGAAGAAACCTAGATCGAAGGGCCAAAGCGGTGGTAAAGTTGGTTTATTTTTACCGTTTTTAAAATTTAAGTTTGTTTAGAGTTTATTTATTGACAATAATCGCCTTAATATTGCAGGAGGAGTACAAGGAGGCTATGCTCGCTCAGCACGGGCCTGACTTTGATTTATGGGATCCTGCGACGTTTGACTTGGCGTGGAAAGTCTCCCCTCGGTGAAGGCAGGCTTGGCGAAGGGGAGAGTTCTTGGGATCGGCACTACTTGTTTGCGGCGTGGGCGCTTTCATTTGTGCGTATGGCACCAGCGCCACCACCGCCACCGTCACGGTAGGAAACACCGCATGTGGTATGCCGACCCGGCGTGTAACCGATTTGAATCGGGCGGTGCATGCTGCTAAAATCTTTGGTGCAAAATGTCCCCGACAAAATGATTTGAATAAGGCGGTGCATCTTACTTCACGTAGAGACGGGTAAAATTAAAAAAAAATTAAATAAACTTTGGAGTAGGTTTGGCATCGGAAAAATTAAATAAAATAAATTAAATAAAAGTTGGCGTCGGGTTAGCATCGGGGAAAAAATTAAAATCAAAATAAATTAATTAAAGTTGGGTAGGGTTTGGCGTCATTAAAGCCCGTACTTAAATCGGAGCTTAGCGTCGGGGTATTGGCATCGGAATGAAATTAGCGTGTCGAAATATAGCGTCGGCCATTTACCGATTACGCCCGGCATAAAGAATGTTAGCAGCGGGTTTCCCGGCTGTAGGTGCGATTTCCGATGGTAAGGGGTTTTTGATTAGATCCTCGATATTCACGATATTTTAGTCCACGTTAAATCAATTAAAATGAAATAAATTTATCCTGATACATATCTCGATTATTAGTGGTGTTTGTAAATACCTAATACATTGATATACATTTGACTTGATGTTTGTGAGGTTATGTTTTGAATGAAATGTTGACAATTATGATTTATAAAACTTTTGAATTTTTTTTGATATTGTATTTTTTGTTGTCTTTGTATTTTTTTATAATAAATGTCTATAATAACACAATAGGTTACAAATGATAAGAAATGTCTAACTGGTTAGAGGCTTTAACGTCAGCCACCCTCTAAGTTAAAATATAAAACTTTATTATAATGGCCGTTTTTTATACCCTTTTTCTGCTTTTTGAAATGTCTTTTAAGTGCATTTTTGTAATATTAAAAATTAGATTTTTTAATTATAAATTAAACCTAATTATATACCTTGTATAATGATATGATACTATAAAATAAGATTTTCCTGAATTAGCCGGCTCAAGGAAGTGAAAATAAAGGTTTTAACCTATTTATCAAAGGAGGCGGCACCCCTCCGGTATTCTCCAAGTTTGCCAAAACAGAGGCGGCACCCACCGAGTGTGTTCGCCAAAGTTTTGGTTTATTAATTATTTATAATAATAATGTTGAAATCATACGTCAAAGAAACCGTGAAAGTATATAAATAGTGGTAAAGCCTATTTTCAAGGTAAAATATTCAAAGACAACAAAATTTTCCAATTTTATCCTTATCGACCGCATGGAACGCTTGCTCAATAAAGCATAACGAACAAATATTCCATGTGGTCGTTAATATACTAAGAACATGCTACAATTCTTGAATGCATGGAACATGACTCGACACAGTAACTACTTGAGCATACGTATGAGTGTATGATGGAATAGCTAGTGGACGCGTGAAGTGTATGGTCGAATGACTAACGCACACGTGGAGTGTATGGTGATATGCAAAATAAAAATGTTACAATTTTTACCATGTTATTAAAAATATCAATAACATTAATAATTAAATAGTTTAAAATAATAATTTTGCTTTGTTTGGCGTAAAATATATTAAAAATAGTTTTGAACTTATTAAAATTAAGCAATTTTTAATTATGATCTTAATTTTAAATTATGATCTTAATTTTAGAATTTTAGATATGATCTTAATTTAAAAAATTTACAAATTTTAAATGTTTCTTTTTGATCTTAATAATGTTAAGAGTTAATATTTTAAATTTTTCAAATTTTAATGTTGTGATGTTAAAGAATTAATTTATCATCTGACAATGATGGAAAACTTATTTATTATGTTATCATATTAAATTTTTAGAATATCAAAGAATATAATAACAATAATATTGAACTTATTGTTATTATATTTTTTATTCATTTATAACTATTATGAGAGTTATTAACAAATTAAATTTGATACGTCTATATATAACTATTATGAGAGTTATTAACAAATTATATTTGATCTCATTCACTATCGTAGGCGAGTCAATTGGAGGAATTGGCGCTGCATTCCTTCAAGCAACAGCATACTGTAGGCGTAGCAGTCCTTCTTATCAATTAGTGAAGGGCCTCTAATTGCTCTACGTACACTTACTTGCATATTAACACATCTTGAAAATGCAAACCATACTAGTCAAACAAATGTTGTGATCCTTTTCACCTTATCAATTAGTGAAGGGCCTCTACTGCTCTACGTACACTTGGATATTAACCACATCTTGGAAAATGCAAACCATACTAGTCAAACAAATGTTGTTGAAGGTGGCTTGAATATATCACATCGAACGACTTGAAATTTTATTTCAATCTCTTGGCACTTTATATATGAACTTTATGTATATGGGATTATTTAAGTAATACTTCAAATAACGTGAGATTTGTAAAGATACAATGGCGTTACGTATTATTCAGTCGAATTTTGTAATCTGTTTAACTTCGAATTTATAGTGAAATTTAAAACTTATAAGGTGGATTGAGTAACACGTACGTTAGGGATACCGTCAAATTTATCTTTTCATTTATGTACTTTACATAATTTAAATACAGATCGCGTCGAGTTATATGTGGTATGAGAACTTGGGCTCAGGATGCGTGAAGAAGATGAGTGGTGAAGGTATTAAATTGGGAGGTTATTTGGAGAAATAGCTTACGTCTCAAGCAAAAAATCAAAGTGAGGCGTTGCTGAGCAGAGGGCTGGGCTCCTCGTGAGAAATCCACAGCACCGTTGCAGATCGCTTGTATTTCGTGCAGAGGGAGAGAAGGCAGCAGCTCGGCGTTGATTCTCTCTTTTCGATGATGAGGTTATAAAAGAGGTTTGGAGGAGGATCTTTGTAAAAGGGCAATGGCTCAAGCGAGAGTCGTATGATGAAGGCATGGCCGATAAGTTGTTGTTGAAACAAACGTCTATTTGAGCTAAGAATGCGAGGTACATGCTTAAAATCACCTAACTAAGATTTGAGGATGAGGGATCTAGCTTTGATTTTGTTAACTCTTTTGCACATATATATGAGAACTTTAAGAGTCATGAATGAATGGTAAAAGATTAACGATCTCTGGAGGTGAGATGCTTCATGTGAGGTTGCGTGTCAGTGTAGTGGTTCCTAGGGTTCTCCGGCGGGAAGAGATTCGGAGTTCGAGGAAAACTGATAGGTGCAATTTCTATAGAGATCTGGGACATTGGAAACGTGATTGTCCCAAGTTGAGGAATGAACAGCAGAGAGGAGCCTCGAGTGGTACCGCCGCCATTGCCGACGGTGGTATGCATTTCGAAGAGGACATGGCTTTGATTCTGCGAGAGTCCGCAGCGGCCGACCACCGTGTGTGTGGTATTTGAATCTCGAGGCAGTGCCGTGTGTCCAAGAAGGAGTGATCTTTGACATGAGTAGATTAATTGGTTGTTTCGTGGCTTAGTGTTTTTAGGGTCCTGAGAGATGGTTGGGATTGACTGGGGATAGGGTAGGACACATGATGGTGGAGGTTGTACATTGAGCGAGGTTGAATGCTGCAATATTGAAAGATACATTTATCTTTGGAGTCATTTTGGACAAGATGAGTTTCGGTTCTAAGAAGAAGGCTGGAGTGTTGTTGTCTATTTATAGGTTTGGATATATTTAAATTATGAATTGTAGGCGTGAAATTTTTGTATTGGATATTAGGTATGGCATTTTGTATTTTCATTAAGCTTTGTGTGATGTTGGAAGCAGGCGAAATTAGGTGATGAGTGAGTCGGAGGCCTTCGTTCACTTTTAGCGGTCTCTTGAACAGCTTCAGGGGTTTCATGGAACATCTGGAGTAGCTCGAGGATATCTTTAGAGGGGATTCTGTTGAGGCACATAATATGTGAAATGCAGTATGAGGATGAGTTGGCAATTGTTGTTGGTTGCGTGGTGGCTGATTCTCATGGTCATTTGTTGCTTGGGCATAGATGGGGAGGGTGATGCATTGGATGTCTGTTCACTCAAGATTGGATAGAAGGCGGGCGTGCTTTGCTCACTTGGTTCCACGTTTTTTGTCTCGTATGGTGTAGATACGATTAGCCGGGACATCGACATAGCTTGATGAGAGAGTTCACTTGAGCAAAGGTTCAGCAGCATTTGGGCTTTCATTGGTTTATTCTTTTGCCGATTAGCGAGGGAGCCTGGTGAAATGTTTGGGCATTATGCACCTTACGGGTGTCGTTTGGACACATGCATCATGAATTTCTTTGCCGGTGGTAGGGAAATATAAGTGGAGGTGCAACTTAGCATTGTCTATCTCTTTTGGGTGTTCATGCGGAGACATGTCTGCATCGGGTATAAAGGTACATTCTGGTGCATTATGAGTACCTTGTGGCATTTGAGTACTTGTCAGGTTTCCTTTGTCTAGCATCAGTCTTGGTGCATCGGGTGCCAACACGAGGATGTTTTTCGATTTTTACGTAATGCAGGAGGATTGAGTCAAGGTGGAGATTTGTTGAAAGTGGCTGAATATACCCGTGAAGGACTTGAAATTTTATTTCAATGTAGCCTTTGGCTTTGCTCTCTTATGGCTTATGTATAGGTTATTTCACCAAATAGCTTGAGGTTTGTAAGACTCTTGGTAGCATTACTTGACTATTCGATTAAAATGTTGTAATCTGTTTCTTCCCCATTCATAGTGAAATTTTGGTGAAACTGCCAAAGTGTATTATCCTAATACGTAGATTGGGGATACCACATAAATCGTCCATGATTTTTACGTACTTTTTAATTCTCATCAGATAGCATTCGTTATAACAAATGTAATGGAACAAAAATAGTTACAAGATGCGGGCCAAAATAACACCACTTTTTTTATTGCTAAAATAACCACTGTCTTACCATAAATACTGGGTACCCTTATTTTAAAAATCCTTTTCGCCGTTAATCGAACCGCCCACCGAAATTAGCCACTCACTGTCGAGCCCAGCTGCCCAGCCGACAAAACAACCGTACCCATGATCTCTAAAGAGCGGCCCTTTTACCCCAAACTAAGCAGGCCAGCTGCGCCGCTGAGAAATAACCTCCGCGCCATCAGCGGCCGACCTCCACACCCCCAAAAAACCCGCTGCCGTGGCACTTTGATGACCAGCGTCCTACCGCGCTTCATCAGCTACCAAAACTGACCTTTCCAAAACACACCAATATACACTACTAAACACTAATGCCCGGTATAATAATAGTCATATTGATGTCTGACGATTTTGGTGTATATTAATTAATATTTTTAAACACCGTAAATCAGCGAAAAAAAAGCCAAATTTTACTAAATTAAACAGAAAAAGTACTTCTTTTTCCGTAGGGTGATAGTGGGCCGCCGTGGTTAGGTTTCAGGGGGAGAGGGTGGAGTAGGTGGTGGTTTTTAGGGGGAATGGTGGCGATTTAGGGTTTTTACTACGGGAGGGGTGTCAGTTAGGGACATGGGGGATTGGGAGGCGG
The DNA here is from genome assembly GCA_019722365.1 of Lithospermum erythrorhizon. NCBI lineage: Eukaryota > Viridiplantae > Streptophyta > Magnoliopsida > Boraginales > Boraginaceae > Lithospermum > Lithospermum erythrorhizon. The sequence continues at coordinate 51,807 of JADFUC010000705.1, read as the reverse complement.
ATCTAGGGTTTATGGGGAGGAGGTGGTGGAGTTTTGGGGAGAGGGTGGGCGGAGTTTAGGGAGGGAGGGAGGGAGAAAACGGGAGAGGGGTAGTTTAGTTTCGAGGAAGGTGGAGAAATTGGGGAATTGAGATGGTGGTAGTTGATGATGGTGGGTGGTGGTGGTTGCGGATTATGGTGGGTAGGTGGTAGTGGGAGGATATTGTTTTGAGAAGAAAAAAAAGTTGATGATAAGGAGGAGGAAGAAAAAAGGGGCAATTTAGTATTATCAGGGGGATGAGTTGTTTTACAAAAAAAAAGGATGTTATTTTAGCAAACATTTTCATTGACCATGTTATTCTTCCAAATTTATGGGATCAAACAGGTTACGGGTCACAATAATCTTTTATTATTAAAGAGTTATGATTAATCCTTAATTTTGATAAACCTTCTAATTTCATAATATTTTATTTTGACCCGTCCGTGTGTCTTTTCTATGAAATCAATAATTTATTTTATTAGTGTACATTTTATACTTATCACTTCAAAAATTTCATATAGACACGAATTATGAAATATTTTAGAAATAGTGAGCCCTAAAGCTTATTTAAACTTTTCAAATCCTACGTGGTCTAACGACACTTGAACTAAAAAAAAATTTTTTTTTTTTGGCACAGGCTTCGCTTTAACAGTAAAGCCAAGAACCCGATTCGAATTTTATATATAATAGTACACTATTGAGTTCAATTTTTAAATAATAAAGAATTAGTTGGACCGGTCAATAAATTAAAACACTCGAACTACATCGTTAATAAATGCTTGTGCTTCTGGCACCATTTTCTGCTGCCGGATGCCAAAAGAGACCACCCATGTGTCTATTTGAAAGGTTGTAATGTTTATATGTCTATTTGAAATCTTTCAAATAGTTGAGGTGCCTATACGAAATTTAGTCTTGCTAAATATCATTGTCTACTTTTTTAATATTTTGGGTTTATTGTATAATCAAATTTTGTAATGGATAATAAATGAAAATAAAATTACTTGGTGACAGAGACAGATTTGTGGTGGTCAAGAAGACCAAAGGATACTTGACAGAAACTTGTTGGTGATTTTTCTTAGTTAAGTCGTTTAAATGCTTGATGATCAAGTATTGTAGGTCTATAAATAGAGGATGAATTTTGACGATCAAAATTATCAAGAATAGTGAAATCAAAATATTGATAGTGCTTTGTAGTGGATAGTGTGAGAGATGTTAGTAGTTGAAGGTTGAGTGGTCTAGATAAATAACAATATTGTTTTATGAGTTGTTTGTTATTTTCGAAATATATTTGAAAGTTATTTTAACTCATATTTAAAGTTAATTTATAATTACGTATTATATATCAACTATATTTTGATAATCTATTTCTCAAAAATAGTGATGTACCGTGATATATTCATAAAATAAATAATCTTTCAAGCGTGAATTTACCCTTATATAAAAACTGAACATTCAAACAAATCTATATTGAGTTTGCAGAACTCAATTCAACAATCATATAAATGTGTACATTTGTACTCTTATTAAAATACTCGTAACTTCGTTCTAAGCTTGACTAAAATCACTTCCAACTGAAAATCAGATTATTCAGAAGAGTATATATCAAATTTGGTATATAAGAGATGTGAATGCAGGATCACGAAGAATTACGCAAGTTATAGAAGAAAGTAAATAACACAAGAGATTTAACGTGGTATATTAACGATGTGTTGGGGTAATCCATGAGACGGAGGCACCAAACGGGTTAACTATAATAGAAAGAACCACGGTACATATTTGACGATTATGCTCTCAGATGAATATAGTTATGACTAAAAGCCCCATTATATAATCTGTAAAAGTATATACTTCTCTATATCCCGATTGTCTAGGTTACAATGATTAAAATGTAGAAAGGATTTATACTAAAAAAAACCTAAGCGTATCGATTTTTGCGTGGGACTTGTATCGAGACTTGGTCCATCTCACGACCAAGTCTGGAGCTCATCGATAGGCTGCATTTCAAACAATAAATTGCTTCTATCGGGACTTGGTCCGTGTCCCAGGCAATTAACTCGAGTCACGAACCTCTTGGGACTTGGAGTAGGAGGTTGCAACCCCGATCAAATCCCAATTGACACCCAAAAATAGTTTTCAAAGCGATTCAAGGTACTACACAAAATGCCACGCGACTTGAATCCTCACTTAGATATGAGAAAACTTTCAAATATCGGAGATGCTCGGAAAATATGCACCGGATGTACTAACGGTACGAAGGTATTGCTCGAGATAGTGAACCGATGTGCGAGAATGCGTCGGATGCATATGTGACTCTTTCCTCGGTTGCCCGGCCATTGGAAGCCCGTGACTCTGAATGTTTAGCAAGTTAGGACAATCTTTGAAACTTGCTCTACTGGAGATTTCCTTAAATGGCAATGTCCATTTTGGGGTTATCTGCCCATTGCAAACTTTGTTTAGCAATCCCTCTTACACCTCTCAGAAAATGATATCGCCTTGTTGGAAATATGAGAATGTTATGTCATAAATATATGCCCGCTGAACAATTAGATTGTACAATCGATTATTACATTTAAATAATAATAAGTTCAGATATATGTTAATTGTTGGACAATTAATATATTAGGTAACTCGATGATATTAGGGGTTATGATGGAAATTAATAAAATCATAATCTATATATTAATATGATATTCGGTTAAATATAAATTAATATATTGCTAATTTCGATCGAGCCTAAGATGTCCTTGTAATAACTAAAATGAACTTTATTCACGATTATAGCAGGGGTTTAAAATGAAATTGTATGGAAAAGGTGGGGCCAAGATTCATTTTAATCTCGCCCCATGAGGAATGAGTGAATCGAGGTAGAGCGGAGTTCTAAAATCTTCTTTTTAGAAGATTTCTAGAATATTGTTTTCATAAAAGGTGGAAAGAGTTTATTGAGGAATAAAATTAGGGCTTGGAGTGCCTATATAAAGGGGCTTAAGTTGATGAAATCACTTGCACCAATTCTTTTAACTTTTGAAGTTGAGAATTCTCTCCCCCCCCCTCCTCATAGTCAACTAGTAGGTGGTTAAAATCATATGGATTTTAACATAAATAGATTAAATATTTTAAAGAGCTCTAGTGGTACGGAGGGGAGTGGTTCTTACGTTGGTGTGGTACTCTTAGAATGATGTACGCTTGATTGTTCGAGTCTCTGAGATATATTCCGTTGCATGATCCATGATGAAAGGTACACACTCATATATTATTATTTTATATTATTAGTAGAATCACTGGTTTCGATTTATGTCCCATAATTATTTTAATCCGTAAAAATCAGCGGTAATTTATCGTAAGCTAGGCTACAATTGTAATTACATGAGTAAATGCATGAGGAAATCGGAGTTTATGTAATTTTTGAATGCGAATTTTATATGTTTGAAATTAGATAATTTTTAATTCAAATTGTAGAAGTATGTTAAATAAATAATTAAGTTGATTAATTGTTAATGCGTCTTCTAAAATAATCATTGTAGTTGGAATCGAAGCGTTTTTCGAATTTTTATGGTGCAGGCAAAAATTATCTCTTTAGTTTTTCTGTCGTTCTGGCCCGATAGTTTCGAGAAAAGAATCTGTGCAGGCTAGCGTGAAACTAGCAGCGGATGGCGTCGACCCTCACGCCCGATCAAGCAACGATTATTGCAGCGTCGGCGACCGTGGATTGCGAGTTGGCTACCAATGCGATGGCGTGGTAACCCCAGCGTCGGCGTACTGGATTGCGATGGCGTGGTGACCGCGTCGACCCAGCATGCCGTGTAAATCATTTACCCGTCGGCCCGGTGACATCATGTTGTCGTGTAGTGTGGAAATCGATGCTCTACATTTGGTAATTTGAATTTGGGCCGTTCGGCTGGCTGATCTAATGCTTTTAAACTCGCTGTTGGGCCTTGCATTTGGGCTGTTTGGCTTGGCCTTGGGTTTTAAATTGTTTTAAATTACATTTTTGCTTTCCCAATTAATGATTTGATATTAATGAAAAGTATGTTAAATCAATTTCAAGTTGGAAATTAGTTTAATTAATTTAATTTAACTACTTTTAATAATTTTAATTTGATTAGAAATTAATTTTTGATATTTGATATTCAATTAAAATAAAGACTATTAATTAATTAATTCTAATTTGATTAGATTTAATAGTTCAAATTGATTTAATTAAATTATAAATCCATTATTATTTGATAATTGGAGTTTCTTAATAACATATAATCTGAAATTAAATCTTATTAAAAGTGTAAATTAAATAACTAGTATTTTCAGAAATACTTATTATTTAATATTAATTATTAAAATACTTAAAATAGTGCAAGTGACTATTTTACACTTGTGCAATTAAATTATATATACTTCATTTGATGAATATCTGATATAAATTTATTTAGATCGTATATTATGCCTTTAAATATTTTTCTTTTCCATTATTTATGATATGTCTTAGTTTAAATTTATTAGATAATTAGAAATAAATTCACGTGGTCGATAATGAATAAGAAAGAGAACAAGTGATAGGGCTTAGATGTATTTTATGAAAACACGGCTGATTAATCTTTACTTTAAGATGAATGAGTAAAGAGATTTTTAATTTATTATTATTTAATGTAAATATAATTAATTGAAACTTACCCAGAGACCGAGGAGCCAGGCCAGATAATCTGAGATCATCGTGGAGCTAGGGAGTAGTTTAGAACTAGTCTAGATTTTTATAGTTCATATCAGAGTCTTTATTAATTGATATGTTTTGAGCGTACGCACTAACGATTTGATAAGCTATAGCGCTTATTTTTTGGACTACGATAATGCTTTTGGTATTTAAGCTACCGTTATTGTAGTTGAGACCATAGAATAAGTAGTATTGTCATACCAACTCTAAACTTGGATTGGATCTTATTTATGTGTGGACCTACGGATTAGTAGGCGTATCGTACTTAAGACTTCTTTCGATGGGGTGTTTAATACGATTCCCAGTGGTGAGACTTGGGCTATAAACATCGACCGGCTACTTAAAAGTGAACTTAGTTACTTAAATGGTGATTTCTAATTGGTCGGACTTAGGCCCGTTGACAAAGAGGTCACTATATATGCGTGCTACGGATTCTAGATTCTCGGTCATGTAACCATATTATACTTAGTGCATTCAGGTTGTAAGCAAAAAGTATTAATTACATTATATGATTTTAGAATTACTTATTATGACATGAATAACTAAAGCTATATTATTTTTTTTACATATATTCTATTTAAAGTTACATAAGCTATAATAACTCGATATATACTCTGTTCCACTTTGGAGGTATCTGATATGCATATGGCCGCTTCATCCGTTACGATGATGTAGAGCGAATCATGGAATGACAATAAATACATGGCGAGAGGAGATGGGTATTATGACCTTTAAGTCATATATATTTATGTTGGTTACTATCTACTTCACTTTCGACACATGGGTGCTTATTTGCAGGATGTGGCTCTCGCATTGCAAAATGTGAGGGATCTTTAAATATATAAGCAAGGTAGTCTGAGATGAGATAGACCTACGGTGAAATGGAGCAAAGTTCTTCTTTATTCTTTCTGCGTAATCAGTTTCATTCCAAGTTTACTGACCAGATAGTACTTTAACTAAGTAATGTCTAATGCACCTTTCGACCAGAAACATCATTCGGTTCTAAGCTGGACCAATGATGGCTATTACTTTCGATTAGTGTTACTCGAGAAATAGTATATGGTTGTAAGTGCGAATCTCGTCGAGAATGAGATATACATGTATTAAATACAAGCGTTGAGATCTGACATAAATAATAAGGCGAAACGAGCCAAATGACTTGAATCGCTTCCTATCTATGGCATTGCGGAGACTTGGTCCGCGTAAGTGATAAGCGTTAGAAATTGCATACTAATGGAATTTTGACATCATCAGTTTTTGAACCATATGATCAATGCGAATCATGGTTGCTTTAGGTAAGATGACCAAATTACCGCTTCAACTTTGGAGCAGTGAGAGAGACAGCAGTTATTAGGTATAAATGCATCTTACGTGTGTATGGACCAATGGATACTCTGCTAGAAAGGTTACTAATACTTTATCATTTTAAATCGATGACTACGGTAGATATGGTTAAATATATCTGCCAAGAATAATAATAAAACTTGAAAACTTCAAAGAGTTTCGAGAAAGAAGTGGAGAACATTTCGATAAAGCGATTAAGGTTCTCGATTAGATGGGGAAGCGGAGATACTTAACCCATGTATTTTGGGCAAAACTTAGGGAAATTATTGGTATTATATCGCAATTTCGGTCCTACTAGAACACCTGACATAATGGTGTGTCCGAAGGAGAAATCGAATTATTGGATATGAGTTGAATCCATGATGGCTTATCCGGCCCTTGATCGGAGTTTGGGGATATGCTTCTGAGACTATCATGTACAAATTAAATAAATGTCCAACTAAATTAGCGGCTAAGACCCAGCGAGATGGTTTGGGAACCATCGAGTTAGTCATATGAAGATTTGGAGTAGTGAAGCCTTTGTCAGTGATACGGATAAACTTGGACCCAAATATGAGAAATGTTATTTCATTAAGTTGACCGAGAAAAACCAAAGGTATTACTTACATACCAGCGTGAAAATAAGATTGTGCATGAAGTTGTTGAATAGTGAATAAGTCAACTTTGAGAGCATTGGCGGTTACCTCGGGAGAATGAGCTCTCTTATATAGAGAAAGTTCAACTTGATCCATGAAGAAAATTGTGTCGAAACCATTGAGGCTACTTATTTGCCACCCAGAGGCTGGATAGAACTTCATTAGAACTCGATAGATGGTATGGGAATCTTTCTTAATTGAGAGTAGAGCCTTCTTCGTATGAAGAAGCCATGAAGAGAGCAAGAGGTGTTGATATCTTTTTTGTAGCCATGAAATCGAGATAACTGATGTGGCAAAATAATGTTTGGATATTGATGGATACACTAGAAGTGCTAGACTTATCAGTGCAAATGGGTGACTAGCATAAGCTGGATAAATATGGAAATGTCTATGTTTATAAGGCTAGACTTGTAGCCAAATATTTCAAACAAATTCAAAGGTGATTGTGATGAAACACTTCTCCCACCCCAGTTGTAAAAGTTTAAATCCATTAGGATTATGTTAGCCGTCGTTGTAATAAGGACAATCAAAGAGTTTGGTTTTAGAACTAAGAGCGAAGAAGATTCTTGTGTATACAAGAAGGTTAGTAGGAGAAACATTGCATTTACTCAGTTTTGTATATAGATGACATCTTACGATCATAGGAAAACGACATACACATGCTTGAATCTATTCAGAGTCGTGACTATGTAAATGTTTCTCTATGAAAGACTTAGGAGACGCTCAATACATTGTTGGAATTAAGATCCATAGAAATCGATGGCTTATTGGATTAAGACAAAATACTTGTATTGATAAAGTGTTGAAAAGATTTAAGATTGATAATTCCAAGAAAGAGGAAGCTAGCGTGAGGCAGCGTTACTCACCGACCATTCGAGGATTGCCCCATAAATGAGGCTGAAGAAAAAAAGATGAGTGGCGTTCCTTATGCATCAGCCATAGGATCCATCATGTATGCCATGTTATGTACACATCCAGGCGGGCGTATGCGTACTTGGCTACACGAGTGTAAGCAACCGTTACGATCATGTTCGGTGAAAATCGTGAATTTACTGATTAAGGCCATACTTAGAGTATACGAAGGATAAAAGATATGTTCCTTATATACGGTGAGGATAATGAGTTATTGATAGAGGTTACACTAATGCCAGTGTCCAAACAGATAGAGACGATAGTTGATCTCAATCTGGTTATGTATTTTGCACGAGCGATTGTGTCTTGGTGCGTGTAGCGGAAATGATGTAGTGACTGTTCTTGAGCCAAGGTACATTGCGACTTTTGAAGTTCTTGAAGGAAGTTTGCTGGATCAAGAAATTTGTGAGTGAACTTGGGTAATTACTACAGCATTGAAGAGTCAGTGGAGTTATATTGTGATGCTGAGCGTAAGCAAGCTAAGGGAGCGAATCACGTCGTAGATCAACGTGTACTCGGGAAGTATCATCTTATTGGAGATAACCGATAAAAGGAAATGTTAGAATAACCCAAGGTTTCGGCCAGGTGATAATGTAGCGAATCCACGACTAAACCTTCGCTACGCAGCAAACATGATAAGCATATGTATAGTCTTGATCTTAAAGACATGCTTGAGTGGTCTTAATCGTAGTGGGAATAGTTTTTATTTATATTGTTAGTGCATGAAAATTGGCCAAGTATTTAGCGGGTGTCAAAACAATGTCTCTAACGGATAATTGTAACTTGACTGGAATTCGAGTGTATCTTTTGAAGAAGATTTTATTTCCATTTATAAAGAAGATCTCGGTAGATATGATTTGGTTAATGGAAAGGCATTGCGGTAAATCGAAGCTAGAATACCGTCTAAAATAAAAGAAGGAGAAGTGACCGATTAACTGTTATATATAAAGTCAAGCGAGCCGGCCAGAGAGAATATGTATTAAAATATTAGGTTTTTAAGCGCTATTGTGAGTTTTTAAAATGACTTACTATTACTTTATTTTCTGATCGTTTAGATTTGAGACAATTGATAGTATTTCTACTCTTTATTCATACTCTAGTTAATTTATGCTTTCAATAATATTATTTATGAATTATTTAGGTGTGAGTAGTAAATTTATTATTCTTGGGTGTTTTGATGTGGCGCAGCGGTGTATTTTATCAGTTTTGGAGTTATTATAATTGCACTAGTATTAATCATTGAACTTAATTTGATTCGATTATTTTTAGAATCGGCCAGTGCTTTTATATGAGAATCCATGATTGTTATATGACCCTCGGCGAAAGGAAGGCGTAATAGATGACGATTAGTTAGTGGTGGGTTGTTATACGGAAGTGTGCAACACATGAATTGGTTCTAATAGATTTCCTTGCGCTTCAGGTTTTTAGCTAATTAATTTCACTAGTGACATAGGAGATTAATTAAGCGAGAACATTCTTTGAACCAACGACACGAGCGGTATGCAGTTGCGAGAGAAATTGGATCCTAGTGTTGATAAATCTATTATTTGGATAGAGAATACTAACATTAATTGAAGTCGATACCCACAGTAATTCTTTTATTCATAAGTTTATCCCTTTTAATTGCCTTTGTTATTTTAAAGTTTGCTTGTTTATTTCATCGATTCTAATACTTAGTTTCATTAACAACTACAATTTAATTTAAAGTAAGCAAGTGGATTAGGCCACTTACTTGAGCAACATGCTACTACGACTGCGTCCCGCTACGAGGAATATAATTTGTTCGTCACCATACCTGGGTTTTTACTATGACACACTGACTATAGTCTTAACTTTCTGGGATTCACAAAACCGTGGTGGGTCATATAAATCCATGCTTCCAGCTCTCTATGTAAGAAAGCTATCTTGACATCTAACTACTAGAGCTCCAGTATTGATGTGCAACTACATAAGAGAAGCACTCTGATAGAAGTGTGTCTAATACCGGTGAGAATATCTCATTGTAGTCGAATCCTTCCTACATTGAAACCTCTAGCAACCACTCACAGCTTTATATCTTTCCCACACATTGGTGATAGCCTCTCTTCTTTTTGAACTGACCACTTGCAGTGATAATTTTTCTTAACACTTTAGTTTAAGCCCAGCTCCTGAGTGGAATTTTTACGAGTGATTTCCATTTCTTATCAGCGTGACCATTGAGTTGACTCGATTACTAATTCCTGTGCTATAAGAAGATAGCTCATGTTGTTCGACTTCCTACGCAACATGAAAGCAAAGACTTGACATATCCCTCATGTCATACCTCTACGAGGTATGAGGCAGCCTATAAATTAGCTCTTTTTAGGGCCGATCTGCTTGAGCTGCTCCACAGTGTTCATCGAGGATGGAACTCACAATGTCTTTGCCTACATTGTGGCGAGAAGAGCTACTACATCGCCTTTAACACCAAAATCTCTCTTTCCTTTCCAACGCGCGGTTTATCAAATAACGGTACGTGTTGGCCCTTGTCGAAAACATTCTTCAACCCCAGTTTGAGAGCATACATCGAGCTCTCTCCGGAAGTTCGATTATACGTTCCGCTACGCCCCGTCTACTTGGGTGTATTCCCTAAGCTGTATGATGTCTAGCGATCCACTGCGCTGAGAACAAAAGCTTGACAAGCAATTCAGGCAATTATCGGTATAGCGGCAACGACGCTACTTCTTTGTTTGATTTTTCACCAAGTCTTCCCGATCCTTGAAATGCTTGAAAGCATCACTTTTCTTCTTCTAATAAAAGCTTCAGTATATAAGAATGATAAGCCATTGAAGCGATAGAAAATACATGTGACCTAGTAAAGATTCAGCTTCGTGAAATGCGCTAACAATAATCGGAATTGGATGTAATGATTGTACCTTTTGTTCTATGAGTCACTTTCGAAGGAAAGTTGATGCGATGTAATTTCCCAAGACACGGTGCTCCACGAAACCCAGTCGTTCAGCTTCTGCCTTTTGAAGATTGTCACAACGAGGAATGCATCCCTCTTTCTTTAAATGTGACCCAGACCTCGTATACGCTGACTTAATTAAGTATCGTAAATCATCTGACGGATGATGATGCAACAACAAACGAGAATCCGGAAGGCGTGGCACCTTGTAAGAAATACAAAAGTATCCCGTTTAACACCTTTACGAGAATCATCTGGGAACCCTGGGACATTTATCGTTTCCACGAACTAGCCTTTGAAACTAAACGCACATGCGATGGAGCTGGTGAAATGAGTTAATTAAATATTGAACTTGTGTCTTCGTCTACAAACATATAGCACCGTCGTGAGTCGACGATCACAAAATACATCGAATACTTTGAAGCAGGCTGGCCATAGGAAATATTACCATCGTCAGTTGTTCATAAGTCGAAAAGCCAAAATTTCCCTCTTGGGACATATGATAAAGGCGCTCTAGAATCAAGTATCCCATGGCATCGGTGTAAATGTTAAAGTTATGCATCAACTAATGCTATATCTTCATATTTTGTACCTACCAGCGATACTTGACGATGCAGAGATGCATTAAATTGCCCACTTCCTCTTCTTAGAACAATCGTTGTCGAAATTACTTCACACTACGATTAATGATAGACATCACTAGTTTTTGGACCCCGTTTGTTTCTGGGAAAACTTACTTTTGACGCAAATCACGATTACTGACTGAACAACTTCACGGCGACTATCCGTACTAGGACCACCTCTGATTTATGTCTCGATTCTGTTAGCGAAGAGCGAGATCAACCTTACAGGGATTTATAATTATCTTTACCGTTAGTCATAGATTTCATAAAGTTGTCGTATGATGCAGGTAAAGAAACTAATAGAATTAAAGAGACGGCATTCTATCAACATAAATATCGATATTAAATCTAATGTTGTATTTTGGCGATGCATCTAAGTGGTCTCTTGGGATGCCTTTGCGCCGTAGCCCCAGACGGACGTTGCTTGACAACAACTTGTTGGTTAAGATTTTAGTCATATCTGGTCTTCGGCTTAGCCATGATCATGTGATTTCACCGCTCGGCTTACGTAATAATTTATCCGCCAAGGAGCAAAAGCGCAATGTAGAGTGTGTCTTGGTCAAAAGACGCAAATTTTTGAGGTGGTCAGGCCCGATTCTTCATAAGAAGAGTCGGATCCTATTGTTTCGGTAACGCCCTGCTTCATTTGCCCTGAGACAAAACTGTTTCTCACGTTAAACTTATCGCTTTTTCAGGCTTTTACTTGTCGTATTCGCGGACAATAGATTAGACTCTGATACAGTTTATTATAATATATATGTGTGAATCTAGGATCACAAAATTACGTAAAAGTTGTTAAGAAAGTAAATAACAGAAGTTGCGTGGTATACTAACGATGTGTTAGCGATAATCACAGTTAGAGAGCCCCGCAACCGGTACACTACTATATTGGAAAGAACACGGTACATATTTGAGCACATTATGCTCTCAAATGAATAATTATGGCTAAACTGATACATAACCCTAAACCGTGATTGTCACAGTTTACAATGATTAGTGTGTATTTATGATCCAAAGAAAACCCTAAAAGCATCAAATTTTAGGTGCATTGGGACCTTATCGGGACTTAGGCAAGTCCGACTCGATCTGATAACTAAATCAAAAGCTTTCTCTTGTCGAGGCTTGGTCGTTTCTGACCAAGTCGACTCAATGTCTCAGTAATCTCGACAAACAAACCGCTACTTACATGGGGCCTCTTTGGGACTTGGAGTCGGGGTTTGCAACCCCGATCTAAGTCCCGATTGCCACTAGAAAAACAGCTTTCAATACGATTCAAGTCACTACACAACAAAATTCATTTTTCTTGTATTCTTCATTTTTAATCAGTGTCATTTTTACTAGGAGTCTACTATCTCATAATAAGGACCACCCCATTTGGCCCATTTCCTCAACGACTGATCGAATAATCAGGTTCGTCTAACCTTCATTTTCACAAATACCAACTTTATAGCAGAGATGCATATACAAGATGGAATAAAATACCAACTTTATTTATAGCAGAGATGCATATACAAGATGAAAACTAGTCTTCCATTAACCAAAGGGTACAACGGCGGAGTTTTCAATTTTAAAAATTTCAGAATTTATTATTTTAATATAAATAATTTTATACAAAATATAGTAATTATCCCCTCTAAATAATGAATTATTTTAAAATATATTTAATATTATGAATCCCCGCCCTCAATTTTGGTTAAAATTCTGCTACAAAACACACTAGAATAAATGTACATCTCAACTAGTTTTGACAAGTAATTAGCTAACTCATAATAAAAATATAACCATTATTGAAGGCATTTGGAACCATATCCCATTAAGTACATTAAGAAATGAATTTCTCTTATGAAATAGTTAATAATTCAAATAGAAATTATCAAAGCCACAGATACTATGAATAAAATGGAGTTACAATAAAAATTAAATTAAGGTACAGTATTAAGGAATCCCCAAAACAATGAGAAATCTTATTATATTGTCGATCTTAACAAGAACAATGAAATTTATTCGTTCTTATTTATTAAAACAAGGCACTCCAATTATTGTTGCATGGTGTCAACTGTCAAGTAAAGAAAGGTTCATCACAACATCTAAATAGATGAAAGTTTCAACCAAGTTGAGGAATCACAGCTACAATGCCACTTTTATCAACCTTAACCCAAACACGGTTGCAATCGAAGTTTAGTATCAGCAATGCATCTTTGTCCACAATTATGGCCTTCACCATCTTGTTTTGGGTTTCGATCATTCTTGCAGCCTCTTGTCCATGCATGCCCACTAGCTCCGGCCACATTTTCCTACCATTCCCTGCAAATACAAAAATAAATATGAAGAAAATAGTTATTAGAGCGCGGGCGATTCGTTATATTCTCACACCTTGATTTGAGGTTAATGAAAATGGAATTTGAGGTTAATGAAAATGGGAATAACTAAGGTGAATCATTTAACCTCGGTTAACAAATTAGGTGAATACAAATAATAGAATTCAAAACAAATTAAACTTAAAATTTTACTACCTACAATTCACCTAGGTTCACCCCAAACCAAACAAATGACGGACCATAATAGTCTTTTTGTTGTGGTAAAATTAAGGTTTATACAACGTTCAAGGTTGAAACTATTACCTGGGCAACTACTAGCCATTCTCTCTTCTAGTAATCTCGTTGCAAATCAGATGTATATTGCTCTATTATTTTGATGATAAGTTTATGAAGAATCAAGGTATTTATAGAGATGCATCCAGCAAATCAGGAATATCATCAAACAACATAATCAATATTAACATGACTTAAACAAAGCTGCCGCCGACTGCTAGGCAACACAAACTTTTTAGAAACGGATAGATAGACTCCTCAATAAAATCGACACATACTATGTGGTTTTAATAAAATACTCTGTAGTATGTATTGATTCCTTGTTATATATGTAGAAATTATACTCCGTACTAGGCAAAATTAGACCTTCGTATCTCCTAGAGTAATAGACCTTCGTATCTCCTAGAGTAATATTGCTATATGCTGACGACAATTTCATTGTAAAAGTAACATAGAGACAGCTGTTTCCATGTTAAGTTGCAATTGTAATATGTACAGACCATCATATGCTACAAGACTTTGAATGTTAAAGATTTCATTGTAGAATTATGAAAGAGATACTCACTCCATCCTTTGTGCTAGACACATTTGGCCTATACAATTAATATTTAAGCCTTTCGTTTCTACTGTTGAATAAGATAGTCGTATTTATTATATGATTATATTTTGTATTATTAGTCGATAGTATAGGTTTGGGCCGTAAGCTTTATGAGTACATCATGTATATATTTTGTCACAAACGTTATTTCTGTCAAAGAGTTATTTAACATGGTATTACGGAGCGGAGTTAAGAAAATACTGAAACTTCCATCTAAATTCACAAAACCGATCCCCGACCCGTAAATCCGACCCTTGAAGCCCCCAGGCCGCCCGTCCAAACACGATAGCGACCCTACTTTCCCGAGATCCGACCCGTTTTACGGTGATGGAAGCATCGACTTCACACCGCGAACGTCAAACCAGCGATAACGGATGAAGAAATTATTTACCGGAAGAATTATTTCTTCGTATTATAAGGATCGGCGACAATCACGGGTAATATGATTAGTGCGATAAACTTCGTACCTTGAATTATGAGCAATGGGCTGGATTAGATGCGTTATTACTATGAGGTAGGCGTAATTTGGATTTCTTGATGGTACTATTCGTAAACCCACGAACCCGGCATGCTGCGGTGGGTTGCGATTCGGTCGACTTTAGTGCAATGGATTATGAACACCATTGATGACACTCAGAAGGCTATGATTCCGTATTTTGAGGAGGCGAAACCGCTATGGGATTTATTGAAGAGGCGTTTCACGTTAATGACCAAATTTATGACATGAATTGAAGCGGCGATTATATGCACTTTTGTCATGACGTCATATGTCGCGACTTTCTTCGGTAGCGTTGTGAGGATGGACTCAACCGTCTGATCCGGTTCTGCGTATGTTTGTGGCATGGCGAGGTATAAAACAACGAGATGAGGAGAAATTTCATGATTTTTTATTCGTGATCAATCAAGAAAGATTTGGG
The DNA here is from genome assembly GCA_019722365.1 of Lithospermum erythrorhizon. Lineage (NCBI taxonomy): Eukaryota > Viridiplantae > Streptophyta > Magnoliopsida > Boraginales > Boraginaceae > Lithospermum > Lithospermum erythrorhizon. The sequence continues at coordinate 36,541 of JADFUC010000705.1, read as the reverse complement.
CATCTCCGTTCTCAAGCTTGTTGGCGCGGGGATTAGATTTGCTACTTTGGAATGGGCATGAAAGCAATGAATCGAAGGCAACTTGAGCCTTGATCAGTGGTCTTCAATGATCAAACCCGATGTAATGTCACCGATTAAAGGCACGCGTAAAAGTACGTCCGAATACAAACCTCGGTTTCTTCCTAATGTAACTTGTACTTTTGTTGTCGAATCGGGTGGGTCATGAAGAATCGACTTGTTTTGGTAGCCTGTGGATTTCGAATGGTGGGGTGATAGGCCCCAGTCCGAGGCAAAATAAACCCCGTGGGGCGGGCGTGGCGAGGCGGATAGCAGTCGCGGCGGCGAGCCCGGCCCGAGGCTGGCAACCCAGCGGACTACTTTGCGAGGCGAGTGCTTAACTGTTCCGGTGCGATTTTAGGTATTGCGGTGTCGGTTCAACTGAATCTGAAAAATTGCTTTCTCACATTCCCAGGTACTACCCAGTACAAGCGTCGACGATATGGTGAAGTTTTCTTCGATTAAGTGGCTTATCGATACTGGTGCCTCGAATCGTATTCACAGTAATCTTTCTTTATTGTCCGATTTATGTGATATGCCTTTATGTACGGTTAGTTTACCTGATGGGACTAGAGCTGTTTCTAATATAAATGACACGGTTCGGTTATCTAGTTCTTTGGTTCTGCGTAATGTTTATTATGTTCCCGATTCTTGTGTAATCGATATCATTTCCCGTCTAAATGATGATATTGGCCCGTATTTTGTGTTAAACTCTGGTTGTCCCATCACAGGACCAGCTCGAGGATCTTGATTGGACTCGGTGAAAGAATGGGGGGTCTCGGGTATCGAGGATGATTTTAATGTTCGGGAGTGAATCTGATTGGTTTCATAGCAGATCGGTTTGTAGCATCAACGATTGGGACATCCGTCAGCTAAGATCGTCTTGAGACACTTCCTTTAATTTCATGTCTAGTGGTAGTTTAATAAGACATGTGATGTGTCTTTCAATAGAGGCAAAGGAAGTCATTGATTGTTTTGTGTTAATAAAAGCGAGTTTTCTTCGAATTATTACATTAATTGTGTGGGCTCCTTATCATACTTTGTCTTCGTGTTGAGCTAGTTTTCTTGACTATTGTTGATAGTTTTACTTGTGGTGTATGGATGTTTTGTTGCGTAATAAGCGAAGTGTTTAGTTCTTTACTCGTTTTTGGCACTTATCGAGCGACAATTTAATGCTGGTTAAAGCGGTAGGAAGTAGTGATAAATGGAGCAGAGTTTTTGTCTTAAAAACTTGTTTGGTGATCGAGGGATATTTGTTAAACTTGATGTGTGGCTACTCCTCACCAAAATGGTAGAGTAGAACGAAAACACACATATTTTAGAAGTTGCTTGTGCTTTGAAATTTTAGGCTAGTGTTCCGACTAAATTTTGGGGTGAATGCGTTCTCACTGCCAGTTATTTGACCCGTCGAACTCCATCCCAAAGTGTTAAAATTTAGATCCGCCTTGAAGAATGTTTATTTGGTGTGAAACCCGGCTTATACGAGATACGTGTGTTTGGTTAATTATGCTATGCTTTCGTAATTTGAAGTCGAGAAATTGGATAAGTTTGCTAGTAGGAGTCGAAAGTGTATTTTTGTGGGGGTATTCGTTTGGTAAAAAGATGTTTGATATGGTTACTCAAGGATTTTTTGTGTCTTGTGATGTGAAGTTTGTTGAAAATGTGTTCCTTGTTGATAAGTAAAAGCTCTGTCGGTTCGCCCTGCATTCTTCTGTATGATGAATTTTTCGGAGACCCGAGGAGCATGGAGGTGCCGCCTCCCCAGCCACCCGAGTGAATTAGGGGTGGTGATTGCACCGGCCGCCGGCCTTACCCCAGCATAATTGAGTTCCTCCATTTCGTATGGCTCGGTTGGTGTTGGCCCGGATGGTGCTGAGTCTGATGTCGATCGAATGCATATTTCACCAGTGCCGGATTCTCAGTTGGGTCGAGGTATGCAAACACGGGTTAAAAGTCGGTCGTCTTCGTGCTGATTTTTGTTGTGAATACAGTGGATTTGGTTTAGGGCCCCATTACAAATGAGTCCCCGATCACTCCTCGGTGCGGTAATCACTTATTCCTGTCTAATTGTGTGGATAGTAATTAGTTTTTTCGGAAGACCATCGTATTTTCTTGCAAGCTATTATATAATATTTGATAAATAATATATCAATGAAAAGAGTTTGAAATAAGTATTATACAATAAAAATAAAAATACATGGTTAAAGTTTAAAGGTATTTATCGAAAAGTCAAGTAAATAATCTTTATAGGATTGAGGTAGTAATAATGTTCATGTGAGTCCCAACAACTCTTATTTTCTTCATAATGTAAGTATATGTAAACCATATACATGAGCATCGATAACATAATACTCCCTCTGTCTCTGGTATATATATATATTCAACCAATGAAGGGCGCCCTTGTAACTATGTTGTTTTGGTTAACCCAAACACGAACCCGATCGCAACGGAAGTCTAATGTGACTGAGGAACCCTCCGGAACTAAGACGGCGGTTACTAAACAATTCTCTCTCTCAATTACTTGTTTAGCATAGTTCCCTTCTGTACCCACAAGTTCCGGCCATGAACTCTTACCTGCACAATATAATGAATGGCAACATTAGGATATACTATCTCTATTTATGTTTAATTAGAAAGTTTAACTTAGCAATAAAATATAGGCTAATTAGTCAATTATCCTCATCATTATTATTTCGATACGAAATTTCATATTTTTGTCTTCTTGCCCCCTATGCAATTTATCTTGTCTTGCTTTGCTAACTTTTCATCTTATCTAAAATGTGTCCTGAACCTCATTATTCACATTATAATGTACATAAATTAAATTTAATGCAGTCTGAATAAAAGGAGTACATAATTATTAGATTTTTTGGATATATTTGAAAATAACTTAACATATAAGAATCTTTTATAATAATTTAAAAATAAAAGCTATTTCATTATAAATGCTTTTACGACCATACTCAGCCTTTATCTGCGTCATACGCACCGCCGCTTCACTCTTTTCAAGCTAATGAGTAACTATTTTTACTATACTTATTAATTATTATAACATTCAAAAACATTTATCAAATTTGGATGCTTATCATCAAGTGAAATTCAAATATTATTGGGAATTTAGTCTTACAATTAGGTAATTTATTATTGAGAATAATTTTTAAGATATTGACGAATTTACCATGAACTTTTTTATATATTTGGATTTGTTAATTTACAACGTCATGGCATATTTTAACATGAAAAAATGTACTTATATTTGATTGCATGGATGATAACTTCAGAAGATTAAATTTGATTGCATTATTATATCTCAAATCAGGCTATATATTATATATGTACCTTCACATTCCGATGCCATCTCTTTGTCGTACTAACTTTAATGTAGAACTTGGATGATATAATTCTATCTAAGAACAAAATCAACAAGACCTCTTTATAGGACTACCTCAACATAGTTTTGAATAACTTTCTTCCTTTCACGTAATCCAACACAATAAAATATTCCTTTCAATTAACTAGATCGATATAAAGTCGGTTAAACATTGTACACGGCATTGTCGGCGGCTTTTATTTATTTAAAATCATCACAAGTACAGAGTATATATCAGTGCCATTTTTTTTGGATGTGAATTAATTAAAATTTTAAAAAATATTTCTCTTAATATTATGATCATAAATAAGTGTAATGAAGATTGTCATTGAAAGTGAATCAGAGATACAAACTCATACATGTTTTTCCTTAAAAATATCATATTACTCACATGTAGATGGAAGTCTCGGATTCGGATAATTATTCGATTTTTTTAAAGAAAAACTACTATACAAACTAATAAAATAAGAATGATCGTGCATATCTATTTGCATTGCTTCGTGGTGGTCCTCGTAGTTTTTTGACAAAAAATTTGTAATGGTCAGAAGTCGCATCGGTAGTACAATGATAAAGATTATGGACATTAGATTATTCAAATATTTCCGTTGCTGAAGGATGAAATATCAAACATTATTCATGTTTTGTGAACTTCATACAATGTTAATTAGTTTTCTATGAATATACGCAACCGATTAATAGGTAGCCGCTTTGACTTTTATTATCAAACGCCTTTATTTTATTGGTAAGCATTTATTATGTGTATCTTAAATTAGTAATTTGGGCAAATATTCAAACTTGAAGATTGTAAGTCGTGAATTGGCAAGAAACTTATCCAATTCCATGCTTTCGTGACATATTTGAAATTTTGAATTGCACATCCATTCAAAATTACCTTAAAAATTTATTTAGAGTCTATGAGCTTCTATAAATAACAATTTTATATTGGTCATAAATAACTTTTGTATCGATCTTAATTAACATTACAATGTTGAATGAGTAATTAACCATATGCATTAATTGTAAGTAATATGTGTAATGTAAAGAAAAATATTTATTATTTATCAAAAGGGGATATAAAATAAAAATTAAGCTGTGAGGAAAAATTTAAAAGGTATTCGGGTTTTATCCAAATCGAATGGGATCGTAAGTCCCAGCCTTAGTTATTAGCGTTCTTGACGATTTGTGAGATCTTGAAACACGACTTAGGAGCTTGGTATGGTACAAGGGCCGAGCTTGAGGCTTGATTTGACTTGATTTGATCTAGATATGTGCTTGCAATGCAGGCTAGATATATGTCATTGTCTTGATCAGACTTGAGATTGATGCGAACTTTGAATGTGGTGGCCAGGAGGCACTTAGCAGCGTAATCACGTGTTGGTTCTATGGACTTGATCTTGGAGTGCTTGGAGCTTGATCCATAAATTTTATTTTAAGAGCGATGAACTTTATTGAGTGTCTGCCGGTGTGGGGGCAGGCTTTTGAATGCTTCTTGGTGGGACCCCGAGTGCAAGCTGACCAACCCATTAGGATATTTCTGACATGAAATGGGGCTTTGATGGCTTCAAAAATTTCTTTTGTCTTTGGGAGCTTAGTGACGTTTAGGCGTCATAGATTTCATTTGAATTATGAAGTGATGTAACCCACATCTTATCTGACCTGACTGACTCATTGCTTATTCTTTGTGAAGTGATGAGGGTGGGACTTAATTTATACTGAAGTTGTGTTCTTGAAACATCTTCTGTGATCAAGCATTGTGTAGTGATGATGATCAATATGAAGGTGGTCGTTGAACCTTGTTGATCTTCTTGATCGATAGGATAGGGGGACATAGTGTTTCTGCAGAATCGACTATAAGGCCCAGATGTTTGAGTGTATTCTTATGTAAAACTTGATGAATGGCTTGCAGAGATTTTTCGGTGTTAAAATGAATTTTGAATAATAAGGGGTTATTTAGCTTAACTGGAATATTCGAAGTGTTCTTGAAATCTATTCAGTTCTTATTAAGTTTTCTTGAGACTTGAAGAATTATTGCGTTTATGCAATAATTCTTGATTTCAAGAGCCTTTTTTGGCTACCTGGAGGTGTTTTCCAGCCACCAAGTGGTGTTTTTGCTGGTGGTTTAAAGATTTAACTTAGAGAAATTTCAAAGATCGTTCTCTGTATTTTCTCAAATATTTTTTTGTGTATCTTGAATGATTTTGGATATGTTTTGAAAAATATAAGGGGGATATGAGCAGGTTTTTGAATGAGGATATTTCAGTAGAACCCAAACCTCGCCTTAGTTTGTAGGGGGATATTTGATTAATTATTTTCCTAACCAAATTAGCGAGATGTAGTTCGATTGATGTTATGAAGCTTAAAGGTTCGGATTGATATTACCTAACCGGAGGTTTGGTTGGAATGATGTTATAGGCTTACGGGTTTTTAGAGGCCAAATCTCGTCTTGATGTTGCATTGTTTGTAACATGTTTTTATCCTGTTAGAGTAGTCATCTGCTCTTTCGTAGGTAATACCATTCATCATTCTTGTGGGAGATACGCAAAGCCGACCGTTATAACCGCATGTCGCTTGAGTTCTCAACGCTTTTCCGTCGAAGTCCTCGGTATGTGTTGAGAAAGTTCTCGGTGGCTTCATTAGCGTAGTGAGTTCTCTTTGTCGTGACTTTTGTTCTGCCAGGCTGCTTATGTTAGTAAGAGAAATTCAGCCAGATCATTGAGGGATGTCCAGAGCTGGTCCATGTATTTAACGGACTATCTTATTGGCCTCCTTCTCTTTTGTAATACATAAAAAGGGGGTTAGAGGCAAACCTCTTGAAAACATCCCAGGAGTCAGCCCGGTGACGAAGAAGGTAAGTTAACTTGATCCTACCGGACATGCCCATAGTATAATGTAAAGAAAATTTTTATTATTTATCAAAGCAAGTCTGAAATAAAACATTTGTATGGGAAAATTTCTCAATGTATAGGTTTTATCAAATCGAAGAGGATCATTGTCGAACTAACGGATCACTAACATTTGGAAGCTTAGTTTGATCTAGATAAGTTGCTGATATGACTTTGAATGTATTATGCTTGCCCAGTGTGAGGGACTTAGAGGTAGATGCGAGGAACTTTAGATAGTGCGGACTTAGATATGGTCAGGAGCACGGAGCTTTAAGCAGTAATCCAGTGTTGGTTGTATAGACTCAGTCTGCTTTTCGTGTGGACTTGATCTCAGGTCTATTTTGGAGCGATGAACACTGAAATTAATGCGTAGTGAGGTTTGACTTTAGTACTCTTGGTGGGACTTTTAGCGCCGAGTGGTGGATTTAAGGGATATGACGAGTGGAATTGTGTGGATAAGCTACGACCTGCAGTGGGACTTTGTTGCTTAGAGGCTCTTTTGTGTGGCTGGGGGACTTAGTGACGTTTAGTCACTTAGATTTTCATTTAGACATGAAGTGATGTAACCACATCTTATCACGATGATAACCTCAGCCTTGTTGTTGTAGTGATGAGGGTGGGACTTGATTTAAGCTTTGAAGTTGTGTTCTTCGGCTTGTACTATAGTAACCTTAGCATCTTGTTCTGTAGTGATGATTAGTATAAAGGTGGATCGTTTCCAACTTGTTGATCTTCTTGATCAATCGGACAAGGGCCTTAGCGGCGTGTTTCTGCTGGAGTCACCGGTATAGGGGCCAGATGTTCGGTGTTCTATGTCTAGAACTTTCAGTGGATGAACTGATATACCGGTGTTCAAGCAGATTTTGAATAATCATGGATTATTTAGAGCATTCTGAATATTGAGCGTTCTTGAGAACTCTGCATCAAATTCTCCATTAGATTTTGCTTGAGTTGAAGAAGAATTATTGAGTTTGTAATAATTCTTAATTTTAAGCGCCTATTTGGAGGGTGTTTTCCGACCACCAGTGGTGTTTTTCAGTGGATTTTAAAAGATTTAACTTAGAGAAATTTTAGGAGAGTCTGGATTACGTATTTTTTACCGAGATGTTTGTGTATTTTAAATGATTTCTGGATGTATTTTTAGAAAAATATCTGTAAGGTATTCTATAGGCTTACAGGCTTTGAATACTTACTCTTGATTAGTCGTTTTAGTTTCAAGTAGATTGTAATTAGCATCCGTCGAGATTTTGAGGCAAGATCTGAATAAATCGATTTTTTAAGAGAATTTCTTTGCTCAAGAGAAAGAAAATAGGCGCCTCTTTTTATGTAAAAGAAAGGTTAAGGTTCTTTAGGTGGGGACATTTTCATGTTGACCCGGGTGCGTTTCGAACCCTTATAACTTTTGGAGTGTTCATTTTGAATCCGATAACTTCTTAGTCTTCATTTTGAACCCGGAACTTGAACTTGATTTCGGGCCACATGGCCGATTTTTAATATAATAAAATTAGGGGGTTTTTAGTATAGAGCTGCAGATTTAATGAGCATTTAATTGGGACTATTTTCTGAAATACTTGTTCGTCTGAGGGTTTATATTAAATTAGGGTTCAGGTCGAGAAAGCACAGCCACGTGAAAAACGTTTAACTTTACAATTAAACTTGATTGAATTAATTTGATTAAGTCATCTTGATCATTTTAATTATTTTTTAAAATCACTATCTGATAGGTAGGAGCCAAACAATATGAATATGATTGTAGATAGTGAAAGACTAATTAATTTTAATTAATAAAATTTATTTTATGAGTTAATAATTTAATTAATTTTAACCGATCAAACGATTACAAGTGTTGATTAAAGTTGCTGACAATTAAATTCAAAGCTAGGAGAATATAATAATGAATATAAAGTTTAATATTAATCTTGGAAGGTTCAAATTAGGGTTTTACATTAAATAACCTAATTTTAAAACTGGGAATAAGTTTCGAAAGGAATCTGAGGGCTTAAAATTAATGAAGCAAGGAAATGTCGGCACCAATAAACTAAATCATTTTACACAAACCCTCAAAGAGGCGCCTACTCCGTATTCATAGAGAATAAATGATCTGAAATATCGGCCCAGTCGAGATGGGTACTTTCCAATCGGCCAGTCGAAGATCATGGTCCACACGAAAATGAACAAACCAATAAGAAGAAGGCTCGAAACCTATAAATACCCCCATATTTTTAAAATGATAATGATAAGTTGAAGTGGGAAAAACTAAGGCCAAAAGTGGAAAAACATGAAAAAGCTAGAGGATGCGTGAGGAAACACGAGCGCTCCAGAGACTTGAAGATTCAAAAGGAAAAAAGTTTGGGACACTGCGGGCAAAATAAGCCTGGCATGATGAAGGCGGATGATTCGAAACCCGACAGAAAAAAGCGGACAATCCGGGTCTTGCGACAAGAAGTGGGTGTCCGTCCACAACAATTTCTGTGAAACATCTTCTTTGAGAATTTTACACGGAAATCAAGTCAAGGATAGGATCAAAATTTCTTTGAAGCCACCACCACCAAATAAGCGTCTGGAATATACGGGGAGAAAGAAGCGGACATTCAGGTGATGAGAGGTGGGCACCAGCAACCCCAATCAGTCGCTAATAGGACTACGGCTATGAAGCCCACCGCTCATGTCAGCGTCGGATACAAAGAAGGCTGCTAAGGCCCACATTCTTTGAAGGAACCCGGCTCAGCTATAAGGTTCATCGAAGTCGAAGCCTATCCACATCAAGATGGGTCAAGCATCAATGACCCAGCATGTCAACAACGAAGGTGGCTTGGTGCTTTGCATATCCGTCGAGGCGGAGGTCCGAGTCCCTCTTATCGGCCCGCGTCTTGGGATCAAGTCTAGACAAAGATCGAAGTTGGAACTGACCACATGCGTCAGTTGCTCAAGCGCTGATTGAGGGTATATCTCAAAATCCAAAGACCGAATACTCGCCCCAGGAGCCCGAGTCCAGTCCATGTCACTCAGAATGACTCAAGCGGCTGAGAATTTCATATCAAACTCAAGCCATATTGTAGATGTCGGCATGCATTAGGAAGTACTAGGCGATGAAGTCGAACCCCAATCCGTTAGATAAATATTCTTTGTACAGTAGGATTTCCACTAAGGGGATTTATATTATTCGGAACACGTATAAATAATAAAATATTTATTTCACCGTACTAATCTTAGGCTGCCGGTGCAACTATCTACACTCCTCGTCGCTCGACTCGGAGAAATACTTGAGATGAGCATAGCAGTCTCCGGTTCCAACGTACTACGAAGCCTTGAAGCGATGGTTACTTACCGGCGGTTAGGCAAGCATCTCTGTTGCCCAGATGCGTAATACATGTTGAAAAGGGCCATTGAATACCTTGGAGAATAGAAACTGCCAAGCTGAGAGGTATTGCATTTACCATCAGTTCTTAGGTGCGTACTTACCGTCCATGGAATGAAGCAATCCAAGATCTGGGTCATATAAGCGACCGATGATTTCTAGATATCATCACATTGGCGGGAATCCACCGCGTAGAGGAGAATAAGCGCCTCTAACAAAAGATGGTGGAAGACATGGGTAAAAGCGCATGCTGACGTCGAGAGAGTGCTACGCATGGAGAAAAGATACTCGACCGTGAACACGGACGTAGGCTACGAGCCGACCGAGGACGCGCCCCACCAGGTGCTGTACCTCTGAGATGCGCTAGAGTCACCTCTTTACCCAATACGAAGCTTGGCCGAGTTGGACCCTGACTGACAAGGCGGTGAAGACTCCGTTAAATGCCGGTGATGGAACCATACGGTAGCATCCATGGGGGAGTTTATAATACAGGGGGCAATCAAAGATGCCAAGATAAGCGACTCCTACGTATTCACATGTTAAGCCCTGACTCCTGTATATAGATAGGTTGAAGATACCTCGGGGTTGTATTTGAAAGTTCAGCCAGTTTGATGGCATTGAAACTTGACCAACACTCGCCCACTTCATGAGAAATATGGAACAATCTTTGGAACAAGTGAAGATCAATTAGTTCCATGGTTAAATTAAGAAAGCCAAAGCATTCGAGTAGTACACGAGTTGGAATCAAGACTCCGACCCGACAATTGGGTATGACTAGAAAATGAGTTTGACACCTTATTTTGGCGAGGACAACGACCGTTGCTAAACAATGGCGGGAAGAACGTTCAGCGACTCAAAATGACGATTGGAGAGTCTAGAAATGCAAAATGTAAAGACAAACTCTTCGGAATCCTGCAGTGACATGTGCATCACGGAGTGATCTGAGTATTGGGACATGTAGTACGTCGTAGAGAGGATCTTGCCGAAGAGCTTTGAGGAGCTATCCTTGAGCCTGAAGACATAGAGGCGACCTGTAGTAGCAAACAAGGGCAGGTGCTGCAGCTGCAGCGGTTGCCTGATAAAGCCAAGTAAAGCGAAGAGACCAAGGGAAGCATTCGAAGATCGAGAAAGAAAGATGTCCTGACACTAACTTCCAAATCAACCAAGTTTCTTTCAAGACTAAGAGAGCAGAGGAGGCTCGGCCTTGAAGATGGCAGCCTCCATTGAAAAAGAAATGCAAGCAAAGGAATACCCGCTAGCCGAATCAAACATCCCAGGGATATTGAGGAGGCTGCTTAAAGAAATTAGTCGAACTACCCAGGCAGAGCCGGAGAAAGCCAATAGAAGCACAAACCAAACTACTACAAGTGCAGGCCAGATGCTTAGGACATCAATAGAAAAGTGCTTACGTCTTGAGGAGATGGTCATGAACTTGCTTCATGAGCCCTCTGTTGGAGGAGGAGAAAGTCTCCTGACCCGCTTAACCATCTGTTTTCAAGAAGGATGAAGCGAAGTGCCAAATGATTTCCTAAAAATAAAAGGCTGGAACACAGGATAAAATTGGGAGACTACCCCGGCCGGTCGAAAAGCGAGGAACATAGATGAGTAAAATTGCCGTATGTATATAGGGTTGAATGCCTAGGCGGGGATAGCCTCTGAAGCGCCCCAAACGACTGGGAGGTCCTCAAGCTTCCTGATCGCGCCTTCTGACGAAGGCGTACCGAGGAAAAAGATGGTGACCATAACCACATACTCACATATATCCGGATATCTCTACCGTGATGTGGATGGGCAAAAATGCTAATGGATGGGAGGATGGTAGACATTTCTCTCCATATACTTAAGTTGTTGGGTATCTGACGGAGCCTGGCAGGACTGCGTAATGCGTGAGACAAGGAAACTGACCAAAGGAAGTCAGCGAAGCGATGGGCAAGGTATCCATCCTTTCAGTGATAGGCAAGTGGAAACCACGTCATGAGGTTTCGTGATTGACTCGAGGCCACTGATATGCTTCTTGGGGAAGACCATGGATCCTTGGCAACAATGCTCCATTACTCAACCTACTAATGCCTAAAGTCTTTGTAAGGATGACACGGAATGGGCGATCAAAGAGGAATGAGAACTTCGTTCACCAGCAAGAGGCACACTTTCAGCGTGTAAGGAAGTCCTATCAAAGGAAGAAGGCAGACAACGGCAACCCGAGGAGAGCGAGGAGGCACCTACGCTGACCCAGTGAACCACTCCCCGACAAGAGGAAGAATTCATTGAAGCTGTTCGAAGAGGCGACAACATAACGCCTCGAGTAGAAAGGTGGCATCCATAACGCTCGAGGAACTTTCCCGGCTTGGCCGGTGCGGGGACTGAATGAAACATGGGACCGTAGATCGAGGCTTATGACCTCTTAATCAAGCAGATGCGATCCCAAAAATGGTTTTCACGAACCGTCGGCACCAAAAATCAAAACACATAGTGCGAACAAGACTTCGGGAGAAGGCTACCTTATGAGGCTACTCGTCAAAAACTTCAACCCAGGACTCGATGCTGAAGCTTCATTTAGCGTGTCATGATCAAGGTGGCCAATTACCACGTAACCGGGGACCTACTTGCTTGAAGGCAATACAAGGAGGCGTGTTCGGTGGGGGCAAGCTTGACGATCATAAAGAGACCAGCCAGAGATCAATCATCTAGAGGTTGGGAGCAAATGCGAGAAGATCAGGCCAATGACGTGCTGTCTTTCAAAAGACTATGAGAAGTTAAGTGCGGAGACAGGCTGTGAAAATGGCGCTGAAGACTTCAGGAATCTCGGGAGGCGTCTCTTTCATTCACCGTGAACATAATTCGAAGGAGGTCAATTTGGACTGCTTGAGAGTTCCGTCAACCACCTCACAGGGTAGGTAGCAGTCGTGTACCAGTGATTCATGGAAGAGAATGCCCAAAGAGATCATAGACTTATCTCTGTGAGTATATACAAAAAACTCTTATCACGAAAATGACGGGGAAAACCCGACCTGGATCTGACGGCCAGAGTCGCCAAAAATACTGAGACAAGTATCGAGACAAGTGGGTATACGGTGTTATACAAGCAGGCCTTATGGAATGAAGTCACGCCCGCCAAAGATTGAATGAACTCCCTTATAGAATCTTCAAAGGCTCAAAGCGGAGTTCGATGCAGGGATTGACCCGTCGAAGAAGGACTCACGAAGAAAAAATAGATCTGGATATGCCAGAAGTACATATCTGAAGAACATTATGGGAGAAAGCGATGAAAGCGGACCGAGCAATAGTGGAAATCATTGGACCTTTGGACAAGTATCGATGGGGACATATCGGTACATATGAACGGACCTGTGGGCGAATGCGCCCACCCGAAGAAGCAAGGCGACCTGAGTGATCCGCTGGATCGTCCCACTTTTCGTGAGCCCGTGGATTAATCATGCAGCCAGCTAAAGATCTCTAGAAGAGAAGAAGCGAGGCGATCCAAGCAAATTAGGCCACCGAAATGCTACCGATAGGCAGAGAAAAGATGCCACTAAGCACGAGGATAATGCTGTAGCCTCCTAAACATGAGGATAAAGCTGTTCTGACCTCCCAATCCACGAGGGGATAAAGCTATGCGACCTCAGGCAAGAGGATGTTCTCTGCCCCCGCTCTTTGAAGACGAGTATAAGCTCAGCCTGCCAGGTGGGGTTAAATTACCTAAGAGAACTCTTGAACATGGTATAAACTATCGACCCTCACAGAGTATGAGGTTACATTACCTAGAGAACTCTAAGTATGGTATAGCCTTTGATTATCCTCAACGATATGAGGTTAAAAGATCCATTAAACTACATTTGACTTGATCCTTGTAGATGCGTAAACAACTTGGAAGCGAGTTCGGTCACCAATCCTAAACACATTTTATGTTGTTCTCGAAAAGAAGGCAGAGGCCAAAAAGCAATGTCAGTGAATAAAACATTGCATGTAGAAGACAAATAAAAGAAAGAAATAAACAATCGAGGTCAAAATTGCATCTGACAAAGGTACGCCCTGAATGAAAGAAGTAGACAAAATAAAATAAAGTGGAAGTACATAAAAGAAATCAACTAAAGAAGCCCGCCAAGGCCGTGCAAAGACTACTAAAACTTTTTTGCTTCATCTGCAGGCTATACTTCGTCCACTCACCTCGATGATTGCCTCGAGGGAAAGCGTCTTGATACGAATGACATGCGGCTTCCGGACCGGTAATCACAAATTCGAGCGGTCACGGCGGCGTAAGTCCTCGCGCGTATGTCAGCGCGATCAACTCACATCTCGGCGGGCGGCCGCCTCTTCGAGCTGTTGCGGGGTGAGTACGAACGCGATAACGCCCCGTCACCATCTTTACAACTTTAGAAGATGACTCCGTCGAAGTTGTCGGATGGCGATAAACTATCGTGAACCTCAGGGAACAAAGCTGCCCCGAGCATCCACTAACGTCACGAGCCGTGGAGAAACGCAACACTTGACTCTTGGCCGGACTCGATAAATGCTGCGTGTTGAATCCCAGTAAGAGCCTCGAAACATAAATGTCTTCCTCCTTTGCCGGAAAGGTCGTCATGCGACTTGCCTTCCCTTGAGGCATAAACTATATCCAGCAGCCTCGAGCATCTACAGGATCATTCCGATCTTGGCTGGGCGTCGATCGCGTGGCCAGCAGTACCTCAGGTGGTCACCTGAGCAGAAGGTTCTGATGCTCGGCAATTTTGGCTGAGAGCCATCTCCAGAGGCCTCGATAGCCCGGCGACCTCCGCGATCGTGCGATCAGAGGCTCATGATCTCGGTCTGAGCCTCGTCGCGAGGCCTGATGTTAGCCACGCTCACATGATAAATGCGATCCGAAATTTCATCGAAATCTGGCAGGTTGGTTTTGCATCCTCCGAGGAGGCGGAATCTACGAGGCGCAAAAAGAAAGAAAAGGTGAATAAAAGATAACATGCGTACAAAGAACTTCGAGAAGGAGGGAGCCAATGCCGTGGTGGAGCAGCGTCATGGTAACTATAGCGGCCTTGGCGAGGGAACAAAGACAACGGGATCGGCCTCACAGTAGTACTGTTCGCATGTTTAGGGTGCCATCCATTTTAAATCATCCTCGAGAGAACACTTACTTCTTCAAAGGTTTCAATGATGGAGGAACTATAGAGCTTTGGAAAATTGTGGGGGGGCTTGCGCTACCCGGCCACTAGAGGAGGCGGGTCTATTCAACGGAAACGCCTTGTCCAACCGGGCCGATATACACAAGATCCATGAGACTTTGTTGCGCTTGGAAGCGTCTGGCTGCGCTGACACATTTGTGATACGGGATCTGAGCCTCGAGCCCTCGAAGGCTAGAGCGGTGTCCACAGATCTCGACTGAACCGGGGATGGTAGGGAAGAAACCCTAGCTGCTTGGAGAAGCGATGGGGGTTATAGGCCTCGAGAAGAAGAATGCATGCTCCTATGTCAACCATGTGTTTGGTGAGACTCAATAAGTATACTCATAGAATCTAGGCGATTGTCGGTAAACATCGGGAGTCGGGGCGTGAAGGGCGTCGCGGCCAGTATGGAGCTGCTCGTCAGAAGTACTAATAAGCCTCCGATAATGAAAAGAACCGACATGGTCTACGCATTTCGCGTATGTGGACCGAGGAGGATCTTCTTCGTTGCCGAATAAGTACCTGAGATAGGTGCCATCAAATCAGCTGATAGATAGAACTTGACTACGAGTTGGTAGAATATATTGAACATCATAATAAGATCTGAGCCACGTAGATGCTAGCGGAACGAATATCGAGGCTATTTGTCTTCCCTACTGGTAGCCATCTTGGTTTCACGTTGGGACATATACTACCCGGTAACATCAAAGGGGAGGACAACGCACAAATCCAATAGGACAAGCGTATGATGTACCTCGTCCACCAAAGAAGAAAGACCCCCGGATGCTTGAGCTTGTTTCCAAGCTTCGCGATCTTCTTGCGATCCATGTGGCGAGGAGCGGACCGCGAGGATAGTAAGGCAAAAGATAGAAGAGCTATTTCGATTACTCTGCAATAGTCGGAGGACGATGACCTCGGTAAGCACTCGAAACTGTCCGCTCCACCTAAGAAGCGGGCGTCGGATAGAGAGTCAACAAATAATGATAGCATGAGTGAGGAAACCATGAGACTTCGAGAATGCGGCTCCTGCTTACCCTAGGGATGAGGACAAAAAGCGATGATGAGAGGAATTCTTAATCATTGAGATGACATTATAGGAAGACCATGACTTATCTGAGATCCATAAAGAAATAGAGAGTTTTCCATGGAGTAGCAGTAAAGTATTAGTAGATAGACTCTGCGTTCCTGAGGCCTTCTGAGGGATGAGAATACTCGCGTAGATATATAGGGGAAGCATGCACCACCTCGTATATGCAGCCGATGAAAGCTTGGCTAGAATAACGACTGTCTTGACTTTATTCAGGTAACTTGGTATACTCGAACAAATCATGAAGAGCAATCGAAGAATGCCATGACAGCGCTCTGTAAAGCATCTTCCACCGAAGCTTCGATGAATCTTTGGGGACTTGTCCTAGTATGACCTTGACCCGGCGAACATAAGCAGGAAGGCTTTAGAGTTGAACTTCATTGCTA
This sequence comes from Lithospermum erythrorhizon, assembly GCA_019722365.1. Taxonomy (NCBI): domain Eukaryota; kingdom Viridiplantae; phylum Streptophyta; class Magnoliopsida; order Boraginales; family Boraginaceae; genus Lithospermum; species Lithospermum erythrorhizon. The sequence goes on along the minus strand of JADFUC010000705.1, from coordinate 20,248 downwards.
CCACCGGCGTCAGCTTGCTATTAAGAGCCTCCGAGGGAGGCAAAGGCTTGCCTGAGAATGTGTGGAATGATATAATCCCTCTTCGTGATCATGAATCACGAAGGTGAAGTGTTGATTCCCGCTTGAATTAAGAAAGTCGCCCATAATCTGGCGATCATTGGAAAGTGCTTGATCCAAAGGAAGATAGAATATCAAAACAAGAGTACAAGGACTACATTGACGCACGAAGGCAGAAAAGTAGCAGCTTGGCTCCCAAATGGGATGTGGCCTTTAATAACCAGCGCCCAAAATAGGATGGTAACCTCATTAAAGAAAAAAACATGACCCCGAGGAAGTAAAGAGGAATGACCAACAAACTACATAGGCGGTATGTACCAGTACAGGCATCGCTGCAAAGAAGGAGACTGAGAGGTCGAGTGCTACCATTTCTGACCTCCTAACAAAAAGGAAGAAAGAATATGGAAAGCCATAAGTTTGTATACCCCGCATCAAAAACAAAAAGAAAGGCGGGGCGCTTGAAGTCACAGCATATAAAAACAAAAAAAGTGAGGCCGAGTACTGGCGTATCCCATCTGAAAACAAAAAAGAAGGCGGGAAGCGAAAGTAAAGCATATCCCGTCCTCGAAACAAAAAAGAAGCGGGGAAGCCAAAAAGTGAGGTATATCGCACCATAAAGCAAAAGGCGAGAAGATGGGAAAGGCAGGAAGTCTAGCATATCACGTCTAAAAAAAACAAAAAGGATGGGAAGCCGGAAGTCGGCATATCACAAATCCTCGAAACAAAAAGGAATGCGGGGAAGCAGTGCGTATCCCGCCGTCAGCAAAGAAAGAAGATGGAAAGCGAGGAATGCAGCGCCATCTGCCGTCAAAAAAGAAGGCGGGAAGCCGAGTGGAAGCGCATGCGTAAAAAAGGCGGGAAGCGAAAAGGCCCAGCATATCCCGTCCTCAAAAAAAAAAAAAGAAATTGAAGCTAGAAGTCTTGTATATCCCATACATCCAAAAAAAGAAAACGGGGAAGATAGAGAATGCGGCATGTCCCGTCATCAAAAAGGAGAAAAAATCTGAGGCCGAGTACAGCGTCCGTCAAAGCAGCTTGACCTACTTTGAGGGCAAGGGGACACGTACCGCAAGCAAAGAGTGCGGATGCTACGAATCCATTGACCATCAGAAACGAAGCAAGAAAAGCAACAGCGAGGAAGCAAGCATATCGTAAAGGGACGCGGTCTCGCTTTCGAGGAATCGAAGAAAATATAAAAGATCGAAAGCCAAATGATAGAAGGGTGAACCTTTCAGGATTCATGCAAGAATAAGCAGGCTTAAGCGAAGCAAAAGATATGGCCAAAGAATAACACCGGCGTAAAACTCCCATTAGTGGGCTTCTTAAATAATCAACTTTATCCTTTGAGGACTAACACTAGCAGCGTCCATTGCTCGATACCTTCGATACCATGGGTGGTTCTCCCAGATGATTAGTAGAGAGGAGATATACTAAAATAACTATTGATGCAAAAATAGGGCACAGTAGTTTCGAGCAGGCATGGGAAAAATTCAAAAAAATTAGCAATCGAGGGTGGTGCAGGGGGCAATGAGGCATTCATTTCAGGCATTGGATCATGTCATTGAGGAACAATTCAAGAAAAATCATCATAATTCAAGTTCTTGTTAGAGCATATTATGGGATTTACTCTAGTTAAACCCTAATTGAATAATATTTTGCATAGAATTTATGATCATCCATGGAAATTCATGAGAATGAAAAGAAAAGGTGGAATCTTTGCAGGCAGAAGATGCTTAAGCTTGACTAAATTCAAAGCAAAATACGAAATGAAAAGCTTCATTTGAACATAGTTAAATGAAAAACGAAAAATTCCTTCTTTGGAGCATAGGTTAAAATCATGGAGAAATGGAAGGGAGAAAATTAGGGTTCATTTTATACCACTACACAAAAAAGAAAAGAAGAAGAAAATTCCCACCTTGGGGGAATTTGAGGTAGTGTTTTAAGTATTAGGAAAGAAGGAAGGAAACATTTCAACTTATAGAATCTAATTTTATGCAAAGTTTAAATGAAGTGATGCAAGTGCTGATTCATAAAATAAATTAAGTTCACGAGGTATCCGGTTCGAAGAACCCGGAACCGTGAGATAAATCGAACACCCATCGATTAATTTTTTAATATATTAGCAAGTCATAATTTATTATGACTTAAATTCATAATAAAATTATATCAATGGGAATTAATTCTCCATACATTAAAAGAGATCGCAGTGTGACAGAAATCAAGATCCGACAACATACTAAATTTATGTCGGGAATATCAGAGATGACAATTTATTTCCTAAATTAAGTAGTTGTGCCATGACATACCTGACAATTGAGCGGCAAAATCTATCGGAGACACAAGGATCAGGGTGGGGAACCTAATAAGGATTTCAAAACCAAAGTTGGCAAATGACTACACACCAATTTGGCAAGATTTGGCGAGGTCGAACACCGGTAACACCTACGTATGTGCCCGAGTTCGAGGCGTTGTCAATAGTAAAAATTTAATTAATTTTAATTATCAAGTTATTTATGGATTTATTAAATTTGTTAATTTTCAGCAATCACAGAGTACCGTGTTGATTAGGTTCATGATAAGCAGGAGAAAATAGCTAGGGATCACGAGTTCGAGGACACGATATTAATCTCGGGTTAAAATTATGGTTTATTAAATAAACACAATTTATAAGCACAGAATAGAGATTCAAGAAGATCAGAACTGTAAATTAATGAAAGCGAGGAAATATCTCGGCACTAATAAATAAAGTCATTTTTTACCTAAAACCCTAGAAATACACTCCATATTTCTTGGAGAATAATTAAGGATGTGCTTGTCAATGATTAGATCATGATCCACACGAAAATGAGCAGACCCGATCGGAAGAGACCCGGCCTATAGTATTTTGAAAATAATGATGGTGAGAATGGAAAAATTTGAGCAAAGAGGCGGAAAAGTGGCAAGCTCACAAGAGATTGACGGAGACCTTTTGAAGCGGCATGGGGCAGAATTGAGGAGCGAGTTTGGGACACGCGAAGACCAAATAGAAGCCTAACTTAGCACTTGAAGCGGACCGTCAGAAACCCCGACAAGAAAAGTGGACAATTCGAGAATCCCGATAAGAAGCTGAAGTTGTCAAAATCTTGCATGAAACACGCATTTGAACCCTGCGCTGAAATCAAATCGAGGATAGGATCAGTACTTTAAAGCCACTCTGTATACACCAAATAGGCGTGTTGGAACATACCTGGGAGAAGGCGGACCATCCAGCGAGGCGATGAGAAGTTGGTACGCCTCTCGGCCCCAAAATTCGAGTAGAGTAGGACTCGTTGGTGAAGCCCGCTTTAGTAGGATAAATAACCCAACCCGGAAGCTATAAGGTTCGTCAAAAGTCCCCACCAAAGGCTGTGAAGAAGGAATTGTGCGGTCATTACATATCGACGAAAAGAAGGTGGCTTGTCCATGCCTACATGCTCAATGCGGCGGGATGGATAAAGTCTATCGTCAAATGGCAGCTTCTCGAGGATACCGGTTCGAAGACAAAAGATCAAGTCAAACAACCACCTGAATCGAGTGGCTTACTTGGCAGATTGGACCGTATACGAAATCGAAGATCAAATCCTCGTCGAAGCCGTCGGGACCTTATATCGACTTCAAAGATCTGGCTAAAACCCGGCTCGAGTCATGTCAAACCCAGCCATCACATAAACTGTCGGCTCGTAGGAAATGCTAGGCCGATAGTGACACGTCAGTTTAAATAAATATGCTTTTAATAAAGGATTTCCCCAAATAGATTTTATTATTCGAAGCGCATATAAATAATACAATCTTTCTTCGCGATAGAATATTTTCATTACCTTTGAGTAATTTTGGAGCGAATATATATGTAAAATGTTCCTGGTTAATATGCATTCTAGTCTTGACTAATATTTATATTGAGATAAGTCATTTTACATGACCCAAAAGTTTTATACCACGATCATCTGATAGAGTGAGTATATAATGAGTACTTAATAACTGAATGGTTGAGTAGATAAGCGTATCGAGTGGATTTGGAGTATTACGGTTGGAGTCAATTCGATTCCATGCAGGTCGGTCGGTTAGTCGAGTCACGTAAATTTCCCCTTTTGAGCAAATTCGGATCTAAATTGGGCTCCCGATTTGATCAACCCGAGTTGGGATCTGGTTTCAATTTAGATCGAGTAACCGATTCGCGTGCTCTTGAAATCTTGATCGGTTGACTCATTAACATCTCCACAAAAACAAAGTCCACATTACGGTGGTTTTTATTGAGTCAGTTAAATTTAGTAAGCATTTCCGGGTTGCAGTCATCTATCCATGCCAACAAAGACGATATTACACTTTTTTCACCCTTGCTGTCACCTTGTCTTGCTCTTTGCCGCTTTTTTTGTGAAGTAGGAAGCTGAAATTCCCATAAGAATAAACAAGGTATACTTCTCTTCATCTTTTCTTGATTATTATCTTATTTGATTATTTATTTCATTTTGGTAACCATATAAATTTGTGAGGCTAAGATGGTTTGTGTGGAAGTACTTTTAACTCATTAAAGTGCTATTATTTTCCCCAATTTATTATATTATACGGAGTATATTTGTTTGCTAGAATAAGAAATGTTTTAATTAATGAATTTTGTTGAATCATGGTTAGGTGTTTGAGAGAATGTGTAAGAGAGTTTTAACCACTTTGTTCAACAGTTTAGATTTTCCCTTCTATTTGTTTTTTAATACCACCTCCGTCACTAAAAGATTGTCCAGTTTGTTTTGTTCGTCTGTCAAAATTAACAAACTTTGATTACTTCATTGACGCACGAAACTTTTATTTGAGTCAAAATTATTATTTTCATAGAAAAGTAGTTGAAAACACTAAATTTTGATATAGTTTTTATGCAATGATATACGGAGTACAACATATGCAACAGTATTTTAATTAAAAACAAATTAATTAATATATCTCGTGTCTGGTAATGCGTGGTTTCAATCTGCAAGAATTCCGGATCATTCTCTTGAAGTGCACCCTCTTCATCATGAATGATCCGCTCAATCTTAAAAAATTATAAATTGGGCGATCTTTTAATGATGGATGGAGTATAAAGCTTGAATCTTTTTTAAAACTTTGTATTGAGAGAGTTTATGATGGTTAACGTCTCTCTAAAGTTTTTAAGAATGTGCCCTTTATCCTGTGAAACTTATTGTGTAGTTAAAGGTTTAAAGAAAAGCTCTTTAGGTACTGAACTAATTTGCATATGGTTACCAGCTTTTGCAGGAAGCACAAGGTGGAGAACAAATGTCGAGATCAGTATCAATTGCATTGCTTGCTAGGCAAATCAATCGACTAAAAGTCACGAGATCTTTGTATCCCTTGTTAAATTTTAATAGGCTTGCTCAACATGGAAGTCCTAGGCATAGCAGAGAAAACTTAGGAGATTCAAATGAGGATCGATACAATAATCAAATCACTTCTAAAACTCCAGAGATAGACACTAGAGCTCTGGCTAAGTACCAGATAGGTGAGAACGTCTCGAGAAAGGATAAGATTAAAATTCTGGTCAGTACTCTTCTTGGGCCCAAGGATAGCAAAGAAGCTATATATGGTGTCCTTGATGCTTGGGTTGCATGGGAACAAAAATTTCCTATCGGGCCATTAAAAAATGTATTGCTTGCTCTGGAGAAAGAGCAGCAGTGGCATAGGGTTATACAGGTCATTAAGTGGATGCTAAGCAAGGGGCAAGGCAACACGATGGGAACATATGGTCAACTGATTTATGCACTAGATATGGACCGCAGGGCAAAAGAAGCCCATGAAATTTGGATGAAGAAAGTTAATTCTGATCTACATTCTACATCATGGAAATTATGCAATCTTATGATTTCCGTATATTATCGTAATAACATGCTGGAAGACCTTGTGAAGCTTTTCAAAGGTCTGGAGGCATTTGATCGTAAACCTACTGAGAAGTCTGCAGTGCAGAAAGTAGCTGATGCATATGAGATGTTAGGGTTACTCGATGAGAAGGAACGGGTAATGGAGAAGTATAAGGACCTATTTGAGGAGAGCTCGAGAGTTAGGAAAAACAAATCCAAGAGATCTCAGTCATTAAAGATAACTGAATCTGTTAAAAGGTAAGTATGCCAACATTATGCCCTGTTACATCAACTATACAATGACTTATAATTTTGGATATTGTATATCATTAGTGGAAGGTGAAGAAAAATTGATGTTAAAAGGATACTTTGAGCTTCTTGTTGGGAAAAAAATATACCCAAATTCTTTCTATATCTCTTATGGACATGTTTTAAACATTTTAGTGACGAAATTCATCAATCTTTCAGTTCCACAAGTATTCCAAAAGTTAGTTGCAAATAATTATTTTGATATGGTGCAGGTCGAAGATTAGAAGAGATGAGAAGAAAGAGACAAATGATTGTGCCCAAGGGAAAGTTGTGACCTAAAAAACCTACTGGCAAAGACCACTTATTATAGATCAAGTAGTTTCTCACTATCATTTGAGAAATTTAGGTTAGCTTTCATAGCTTCAAACTCTTCAATACGAGTCCGGATCTTCTGCCCTTCTATAGTGAAGCATACATCGTTTCGCGTCTTTCATGTTTAATGCTCGAACTGTTCAAGTGCATTGAGTTCGAATGTCTTATTTTGTGTAAACTCAATTCTTGAAAGTTATTTCATGGTTTTACTTGCTCCCTTCACAAGCCTTATAGAATGATATATATGTTATAAAAAACATGATATTTTAGCTCAAAATATATTATACTACTCGTATATTACTATTAGTGCTATACTACTGTATCATCTATCCTTATTACTACTACTTAGAGGCAATAGATAAATAGACAAGATAGACAACAAAGAAACGTATATAGTAATGAATGTATGACTTTCTTTATGATTTGGGTATCTTTCATTGCATGGGTTGGGAGTATTTATACAACTAAATTACCTCTTTAATACTATTCAAATACTAATGACACTATTGTATTTACTTAAAATATTTCAACACCACTATCTTAAAGTCAATAATGGTTTACAACACTTTTCATTTGAAATATTTTCACTGCCATTTGAAGATACGTTGCCTCTCAAGTTAAAAAAACCTTATAGTTAAAAATCCAAATGACAAACTCTCATGCTAAAAAGAAGTTATTAATAAGATGCTCTCAATCAAATCTAAGTAGTCTTTAAAGATTCGCGCGACGATTCCGATACTCCGAATACGCTTCTTGAAAATCGACATAGAAATGTCTTGAACTCAACGTATATACTGACATCTACCTCTTTGCTTTCTTTCGAAGCCCCGGAGCACGAGGTTAACTTTCGGGGAATGTGTTCGTCTCGCTACTTTTGATATAACCTTTTCATCCGAGTAACACATGCGATTATCTTCGCACAATATAGTCGACTCTTGTCGGGCTTGATAGGTCGATTGTATATGTCAAGGCCATCGATCTCAATCATCTACACTTTTACTTACTTCATGAAAGGCAATAACTTCAACGATTCAAGAAGAGCTACGAAAGTGTCTGCTTCGATCTCCAAGATATGTATAGTATCTCCATATGTAAACACATATGTTGTTTGGTGATTTAGCATTATGTGGAGTCGACAAATAACCTCGTGATTCGCATAATCAAGCTAACCGGTTTTTCAGACAGCAGATAAAACAAACCAAGATCGGGGACGTATCTCAAAAGATATCAAATATGTTTATCCCTTTCCAATGTCTCTTTGTAGGACAAAAATTAAATCTTACTAAGAATTCACAGCAAAAGCTATATCAGGTCTGGTACAATTAGCAAGATACGTTAATACTCCAATTACTTTAGTACCAAGATCCTCTTTATTTTTTTCCTTAGGATGGAAAAAATCTTTTTCAACATTAAGTGTTCTACCCATCATTGGTGTACACAAAGGATTAGCTTTATCCATGTTAAACCTTTTTAACACTCTTTCTGTATAATTCGATTGGTGTACTAGTATACCATTTTAAGATAATTAATTTTAAACCAAGGCAGAACTTAGTTTTCCCAGATCTTTTATTTCAAATTCTTTCTTTAAGTAATTTATTGTTTTTTTGATTTCTTTATTAGATCCAATGATATTTAAGTCATCAACATAGACAACAATAATTATAAAACTAGATGTTGTTTTTCTTATAAAAACACAAGGGCAAAGAGAACATAACCTTCTTTAAATAAATATTCACTTAACCTATTATACTACATGCTTCCGGATTGCTTTAACCCGTACAATAATCTTTGCAATTTAACTACATACATTTCTCTGGATTTTGATGTCTCAGGCATCTAAAATCCTTCCGGTATCTTCATGTATATTTCATCATAAGTGATCCATAAGTACGCAAGAATAAATATCCATAAGAGATGCATAATGTAGATTATTAGATACTCCACAAAACCAATTAAATAACTAAAACTAATGGCATCCATAACAGGAGAATAAGTTGTCTCATAATCAATTTTGGATCTTTGAGAAAAACCTTATGCAACAAGACGAGCCTTCTATTTTACAATCTCATTTTTCTCATTTCGTTTTCTCACAAAGATCCACTTATAACCAACAAGTTTCATACCTTCAGGGATAATCACAATAGGTCCAAATATTTTTCGATTTTTAAGATATTTTAATTCAAAAAGATCTATTGCATCTTTTCCATTTTGGCCAATCGTTTGATTTTGACATTCAAGCACGATCCGTTCGTGGATCATCATTTTCATTCAATTTCATACGCAATGGAGAATGCAAATATTTTATCAATATTCTTATTTTTCCGGTTCCAAAGATTTCAGATAACATAATTGATAGAAAGTACGTAAATCATTCTTATTTCAATGTCATTTTCAATGATCTCATTTTCATTATTCGCTTCTTCAACAAAGACGCTTTTCTATCACGGGTTATCATTATCATTTAGCTGCCTTATCAAGCATTACTTTCTATTCTTATTAATCTTTTCTGCCTTTTTCAAGATTTTTATCTTTTGAACTCATTAAGTCGTGCCACGCTTTAAGCGTGCCTAGATGTACTTCTACATCATTTTTTCTTTTGGAAATTCAATCCGAGGAGAGTATTAATAGTCAGTACATGTGACTTTGTCACTCTTTTTCATTCAAGAAATGAATTTGCACTCAAGAATCGATTTGCCAAATCTTATAAATATACAACTTTTCTTACATTTTATTCCCAAGATTTATTATATCGGTCCTATACAGTAAAGATAGCACATACCACATTACATCATTTTCCGACTGTTTCTTTTCTCCTCCTAGAGGAGGAAAACTGCCTCTGAAATGACAATCAACAAAACTTGTCCGAAAACATCACATGTTAAAGTTTCAAGATATCTAATAATAGAGGGTGACTCATACCCAACATATATACCCAACCTCCTTTAAGGTCCCATTTTTTGTTCTTTTGCAAGGAGCACCGTACATAAACCGCACAATCTAAAAATCTTTAGATGGGAAATATCTGGTTCTTTGACTATTTGCAAGTTGATACGAGCATGCTACATTAAGCATTGTCTTAAACTCATTAACGAAGTGCAAAGATGTAAATTGTACGACCCCATACAAGGATCGCATTTTGTTCTCATTATCAATGGTCTAGCAATATATTGAAGGCGTTTAATTAATGATTCAGCTAAACCATTTTGTGTATGTACATGAGGAACATGATGTTCAACAATAATTTAGTTGACATGTCAACTATTGTCGCTTCGTATGTAAATTCACCAGCATTGTCGAGTCTAACTTTCTTTATAGTATAATAGAAAAATTGTACTCTTAGTTTGATTATTTGACCAAGAAATCTTACAAATGTCATATCACGACTTGACAATAAACAAACATGTGACCATCTACTAGATGCATCAATTAATACCATAAAAATACTTTGAAACGAATCCGCACGCGACGGATAAACCACATATCAATTAATTCTTTCAAGAAACGCAGTGATTCTCGCTGCGGAAGTTTGCATGGTATGTCTAGTTATTAGTTTTCCTAGGGAACAAGCTTCACATGTTCTGCTATTAATCTTTAAACCGCTCAAAGGGATTTAACGCGTATTTCTTTCAATTATTTTTTCATCATCGAAACTAGATGACCTAAAACGTATCACGCCACAAAGACATAGTTTTGGGATCCTCTTTTATTACCAAATTACATTCAATTTCATGAATATAAATGTAATGTAATCCAGAAGATAATTTTGGTAGTTTCTCCAATATTTTCTTTTTTCCCAAAACACTAAGAAGAATACAGATGATATCATATTACCTTTCGCTATCGCTTTCAAAGATCATATCCTTGACGATATATGTCATTAAAACTCAATAAGTTTCTTTTTATTTTGGAGAATACAAAGCATCATTAATGACAAATTTTATTCCATTTGATAATACGAATACGGGTATTACCTCGATCCTTCAATCAAGTCTCGCAAGACTCCGAAATTGTATTTATTACTGCACTGGTAGAATTTATGTCAGTAAAATCCGCCTTCCTCGGTGATCATGCTGGCTGTTCTAATTGCCTAGGATGTAAATGTCTCAAAGATTACTTCATGTTAGACCTTCTTAGAAACATATAATTATATAAGATTAAAATGCAAATGTCTCCAGCACGTTTCATGTTATACCTTCTTAGAAACATATAATTATATAAGATTAAAATAGAGTAAATCAATACAACATATAATCAACTTTATTATTTCATAGATATAAAAACAAACATCACAAACCAACATAATACATAGTACAAACATAAAAGATTATTCAAGTTCGACAAAATTTATTCAAACACAAAATAGTTGATAATGTCAAATTATCAACTTAATCCAGATTCATTTCATTTGTCCCCTCAACGAAATCTTGAGCCTCAAGATAGGTAAAATCATCCTCAGGTTCGTGATTCATTGAAATTAACTTCCTTTTCTTTTCTTTTTCCTTCTACAGATGTCTTATATTTCTTACAAAGATATTTTGGCGTCCTACACGCCTTAGACCAATGGCCTTTCTTTCCGCATCTGTAGCACAAATCGTCATCATTTTTGTATGAACCTTCTTTGATTTTCTTACCATTTTCTTGTCGAGTTGGGTAATTTCTGGGAGGTCTATTATAATTCACTTAAATCACGCCCACGAATTTACTACGGTAAAAATTACTACGAATTCTGACCATGCTCACTTCATGAAAATGATAAATGCCAAGTACCATAAACGAAAAATGAAAAATGAAAATTATAATTCAATTACAAATACCATGTTCACTCTTCTTCATGAAAATTTCTATCAAAATAAAATAAATAACTAAAATTAAGATTAGAAATGATAAATGCCAAGTACCCAATGCTATGATTTCCCTTTTACCTATTTCTTCAACATTTATAAACCAAGAAGAAAAAAAAGAGAGAAAGAATTTATAAAGGATAAATACTAGAAAAATATTCGCCATCTTGAAAATATTTATAAAATTCTTGAGAATGATGCTTAGGAATGTAAAGAGAATGAGTATTTATGTAGTTAGAAAATTTTGAGAAGTGTCTCATTGTTACCTTGAGGATGCTAAAATAATATTGATTTTACTGCTCATTACCGCTATGAATGAGGAGAAATAAAAAATTAGCAGTTAAATAATGATTTAGTCTTTAGAATGCTGTTGTAATATTTTTCAATGTACGATCGTTAGATAACACATACGCATTTAATGAACACATATGATTATGAACAAACAATTCATGCTAAAACAAATAAAATAAGATAACACAATAAAGGAGATATATAGCTGGGTATTAACACTCACTAAATAAATTATTTTACTTAATTTTATTTATGTAAATGATGTAATAGTGTAAACGGGGATGAATTTTATTTATGTTCATGATAATGGTTTATGTCCACGACGGGTGTAAATAGATTTTTAAACATTCACACAAAGTATAACGACAGTACTACCGAAATTATCTTTCGTGATAGATGGGGATTTGAACCTCCACATAATTAGTAACTTAGCATCACTACTCGAAATTATCTTTCGTGATAAATGTTGATTTGAACCTCCACATAGTTAGTAAGTAAATAAACACGATATGGAGATTTAACTCTCCACACGAAATAATAATATCCACACTTATTATAGAGCACTTGATAAGTTTCAGTTTACTATAATAAGGATGAAATAATAACCACTCTAGTTATAAGTCACTTGACGGATTGCCAGTTTTCTATAATAGGGGCAAATAATAATATCCGCTCTAATTATAGAATACTTGACATATTGCTAGTTATGTATAATAGGAGAACATATAACAAAATAAATATCAAAGTGATAAGATAGAAGATATACCAAGAAGTAGTGATTCGATGTAGATTTACTCAAGAAGAACTAAGAGTAAAAACCGATTATTTTAGCTCAAACTATATTATAATACCCGTATATTACTATTAGTGCTATACTACTATATCATCTATCCTAATTACTACTACTCAGAGGCAATAGATAAATAGACAAGATAGACAACAAAGAAACGTATATAGTAATGAATGTATTGCTTTCTTTATGATCTGGGTATCTTTTATAGTATGGGTTGGGATATTTATACAACTAAATTACTTCTTTAATACTATTCAAATACTAATGACATTATTGTATTTATTTAAAATATTTCAACACCTACTATCTTAAAGTCAATAATGGTTCACAATATATGCTTTTTCTTCAGTAATATTTGCAAAATTTGCTGTTTGATATAAGTATGTTTACCTTCATTTTGCAGTGGGTTTATTATGTGGATGTCAATAATTAAGTTTTGGTACTTATGATTCATTGACTATAACTTTTTTCAATTGATCATATGAAGAGAAGTTACGAGTATTACTTTTGAACTTATTTAGGTGGTTTTGTTTTGGAAAGAGTTTATCTAAATTAGTTGGGCTAATTAAATTTACTAGTACGAGTAATAATCCAATTTATACTTAGCTATTCTCTTTGTAATATATTTTATTTTTTATAGTTGAAGATATATATTCAAATTATGCATTGTATATAAAATGAGTAGATGGGAGTATATGATCCAAAATTAAATTTATGAAAAAAATAATTGAATAATATTTATGTGTAAAACAAATATTTATGTACAAAACTATGACTAAATATAAATCTAAGTAAATATTTAATTGTGCAAAAATAATTTTAGTCCAACGTCCTTTACCAATCGTCCACTTTGGAATATCTTTGCTCCAAGAACTGGTAATGGAAAACTGAAAACCTCTGACATGAAGATTACCAACCATAATAGTAAGAAAACTCACATTGATTAACAACTAAATAGTAATTAAGTTAGTCCTTCAATAAAATGCTTATTGGAATTCCATATTTGCCCCAAAATGTTATATAACAAAAACATTGATACATACTTTGTAATATACATCGCAATATTTACAACTTCTTCAGCAAATGTATTCTCTTGATCTTGAGTAGCGAAAAACTTTTATGGTATTTAAATATGGTCAAAGAAACATAATTGAAATTCGCTAATAATGTATAATTACAAGGATCCAATGGACTTTCTATTACAAAGATTCTTAATAATAACCGAATCCTCTACGACTTTCACAATCTGCTGAATATCGTCCTTTCGACCGCAAGTACCGACCCATCCTTATGGAATAATAAACCCTGCCTTGTACACGTGTTCCACTTCCTCGCAGATCGCGACTCAAATTTCAATCAATTATAAGTCCTATAAAAGTACCGTTATGAGATTATTGTACTTTACTTTTGTCTATCTAATAACTGCTCATATTTTCTCTCTTTCAAGTTTCTCCTCGGCAATCAAGTTTATCTTCTACCATCTTAATACTCTTTTCCGGCAACTATTCATCTTCCACCCCATGATAATCTCTTTTTCTAGAAGTTATTAATCTTCTCCGCTTTCTCCTTCTTCATCTAAAGGTATGTGGTTAACTCTTCGAACTTGCTCAAACTCGTGCATTTTGCGGTAAGCTTTTTTCTTTTTTTTTCACCTCCCCGAGTATAAGTACAGGGCTAAAAGTATTTTGTGTGCTCTAAGACCGAGATTACTCGCATGAGTATAGATGTGTCTCGAGGGGTGTGTAAATATGGGGCTGATGAAGTCATTTTGAAAGAAACATTGCCGCAGACCTTAGTATCCCTGCATCCGAATGATTTAGGATTTTGCTGTTCAATTTTCCATCTAGGGTTTTTGTGAGTTTGTGAGAGATCGTGAATCGAGGGTTAATTGATGCCTCATCTCGTATTTTGATGTGTTTGGGTATCAATTCTGGAATATTTGAAGGATAGTGAATTGATTTTAGGTAGGATTTAGTGTTGGCACATGAATAGTCATATGTTAATAATTTTTGAATGTTCTTGAGTTCTTTTTTCTTTTCCCAAAGCGTTTATATTTTGGCAGATTGCACATTTTTTGATTTGTTGTTTAACCCGCCGCCTTATAATGGGGTGCAAATATGACTACTGTCCTAATCAAAGGTCCTCTTCCGATCCCCATAGGCCGAGTCGCCTGTCATGGTGGCTGATCCAAACCCTTGCCTTTATGGACTTTATATACAACTATTGTCGCCGAAATTACTTCGAAAGGACTTGAGCTTACTCCTTAATCAAGGACTCATTTGCTAATATGTCCATCCTCGTGAAGTAGCGGATAATATAGCAAGGACGCTAAACGATGCCCTAGGGGAGGGATCTCTACCATTCACTGAAGTGCTCTCTCTCTGAGCAGCCCTTTAGCGGTTCAGAATCCGAAACGCCCAAGAAAACCCCGCTTCAACTCCTCCTGCACTCCGCCTCCTACTTCTAGGGCGCTATGCATCACAACCCGGAACATCCGCTAATAACATTGTGTGCTCCTCCACTTGCCGTCCCCTACTGCCATCCGGCTGCCTCTTACTCCGCCCTCTTTCTTTCTAAGACTTAGAAAATTTTAGGAATACTTCCATTCCTTCGGTTAGACGCGATTCCCGCGGAAGTGAATACGGTTTTTGAACCGCTGGTCAGTCCTTCCCAAACCGGGCGTCCTTCGGGGGTTGGACCGCGATGTATATAGAGTCAATGTCTTATGGTTGTAGGTTTCCTTTCTCCCCTTTTGTAAATAACATATTGTTAGCTAGTAAACCGTGCCCCAGGGCAAATTCGCCCTAGCGGGTGGTTAGAAATAACTATCTTCATAAGAGTTTGTAGTCCATATAAACCCTCCTCAGATTTATTTTTAGTTGTCATAACGCTTCCACCTCGATGGCTTACTTTTTCCGTCAAGCTGAATTGGAACATTTTTATGGACCCAAAGATCGATAAGATCGTGAGAAGACCGTGACATTCAAGTGGTGCTTCATAAAAAGGCAGATGGATGAGGCGGTCCCAAGGCAATGGGTTCCTTAGGATGACAAGCTGCCTCATCGCACTCCAAGAAGATGCCTCGCCGTGGTTAGAGCCCAACAGACGTTGGAAGGTGTGCTCGACAAACCGCCGCATTATAACTCCTCATCCAAGCGGTTTGATTCATCCAAAGAATACGACCCTACCTTAGCGCCTGGGCCTTGGGTATAACATTATGGCATGATTGTTTGTTACACTCTTGTTTAGTACTTCTGCTTTTTCCTTTTGGGATTTTATTAACCTTCTTATTTATGCATGACGTTTGATATTACTACCCACAAATCACAATGTTTTCAAAAACTTCTAGACAAAATCAACTCCCCTGGTGGAATCCTATTCCCGAACAACTAAATTCCCGAACCAAGCCGGCAAAATCACCTTAATAAACTGGCCCTCAAGGGCATCTGCCTACCCAATGATATAAATTTCAACAAATATCATCAACAAAATAAATGCAATTTTAGCAAACTTTCTTTTGGAACTTTAATGACCAAAAGAAACCGTGATTGCTCAACTAGAACTTCTTGTACTACCAATGATTGAAGCTGGCCTGGTGAATCAAGAACTTAACCGATTAACCTCTCATTATTAGCAAATCCAAATGAGCCTAATCTCACAATCCACAATACCTAAAAGTATCTTACGAACTCAAATATTTCCCGAACACATCCATCACAACAACAAAAATCAAATACAATAAAACTTGGGTTTGGAAAAGTATCAATAACGGTTTGACGATCTTAAAAATCTATTTATTGACTCCATACTGCCACTGGTAAGGACATCCACACCTGATCCGACAACTGGATTTATCCTCCTCCCCCAAATCCTCTCATAACCTACTTACTCCCTTCCTCACAAAGTCTACACCAATCCTTTAACTCCCTCAGCACACTTACCATAGATAGTACAGAGTGGAATAAACCTTTACTCTTGACTCTTCTTTTCACAAAAATCAATGGCCTTTAACTGGCCAAATCCTTACTTAACGGTGAATCGTACTCACCTTCGTGGCTTCATAAATCCAATCCTAAAACACCAACCACTAAATTACTATATAGTACAATATTTACTGAAACTAAATTCACATTTCTGCCCGCAAACCATGTCTAATTCCCAAAAGCATTCTGGAAACACCTATGGAAACTCAGGCTTCCCTCAAATCATTTTTGTCCGGAAGCCTTATAATAGGTTTCAACCTACTTAATATTTCCAAAGAACAAAGCAATTATTAGTACCACTTATGTATTTTGTGGACATAACTGAGGTGATCACATCACTCTTTCTATTTCATATCCCCGACTTGGCACCGCTTTGGAACTCAAACCCCCTTGTTCAAAAAATTAATTTTTCGCTCTCATATTATTCACTTTAAATCTTTTACTCAAAAAAAAATCCCTTATGCTTTCCACCTATCAATGTACAAACTTTATTTTCTACTATCAACAATTTGGAGCATTTGAATTGTCAGAATAAAAATTATTTTTCAAAACTCAATTTGATATCTGCAACTAATACTGGCAAGAGACACACACTACAAGACTTGGAACATTAACTTCTCTCCAACACACCACATACATACACAACAAAAAATTAAATCAATTAAATCAATCACCTTCACAAATGCAGCTTTCTTACTAATGCAATCGACCAAAAACGTATGCACTGTCCCCCCAACTGCTTATACTATCTATTACACTCTACGACATACACCACACACACACATATCATTCTCATGTTACGATAACCATAACAAACACATTTTCTCTCATCCTTTTGCATTCACCTATACTGCCTCAATACCGCATCTAGAATTGCATATCATTGAAGCATTAGTTTTTAGTCTCTTAGTGCCAATTCATATTGTCCAATGTACTGTCTACCTTGTTATGGATCTTGCATTGTCACATGTTATCCTTAGCTCGAGGTTGTTGCTAGGTTCGAATGGAAGTTGCTTTTTGCTTCTCCTGCAAAGTTAATGTTGTGACATTTTGAACTCCAACAACAAATGCAACATTTCTGACACAACTACGTGTTTTTCCACCGTTTAGTATAGATTTTGTTCCTCAACAGGATGTTTTCACCGCACTGGGCTATGGGTCAGCCAGCCAGTTTAAGATACGGCGTAGGCATATCACATGTATTATAGATATTAATGGTTGAATTTATTTCGCTTATATATAAATGCATGTGAATTATCAAAAAACATTGATTTTGGCTTGACCTCTGATGCATGGAGTTGTCGACGTGGCACTCTCAAATCCAATTAATGAATGCAACTCTATATACTTTGTAAATTCCATCAAATGGCTTTTTCTTTACGTAACAATGTGTTGTGCACATGTGGCTGCTCTGATTAGAAGTCCTTTTTTGTATGAGTACCTTATGCTTTATATTTTTGTTTTTATTCCTCTACATCAAATTAGCTCATGTTACTGAAACTGCTCATTTAATACAAGAGTGAACCATAATTTCATAAATAGTACTATTTCTTGAATTTGAGTATACATAGGTATACATATGTTGTGTTTTCTTGTTTTACTTATATCTGATTTTGGTGGTATGTTTGGAATTTGAGTATACATAGGTATATATGTTGTGTTTTCTTGTTTTACTTATATCTGATTTTGGTGGTATGTTTGGAATGGGGTAAACGTATGTGAATATGATTTATTTATTTATATTTGTTACCTTCGTCTAGGTTAAGTTTTAAGTTGTAACATCAATTGTGTTTCCCCCGGCCAATCCAGTCATGATATAAATTTAGTAGTTTTTAATGGTGTTTGCATGTTCAGTTTTATTGCCTTTTGCAACTTTAGCATAGTATTAATCATATTATCTTGTTCCTTTCATTGTGTAGTTTTGTTTTCCTATATTAACTAATTCTTGATCTCACATGTTAAGTATTTTATGTTTTAGAAATGAAAGATTTATTCTGCTTGGACTTGACGTCTATTGATTGAATCCTATAAAAGGAAGGCAGTATCTAGCTAGTTGGTTTTAATCACTTGTTTTAGTCAACAATCTCGATAAGTTCGATGAAAACAAAGTAGAATGTTATGTTTAATACAATATCAACATGCCTAACGTATCTCAGAGAGCTCGCCAAACAGAGTGGCGTCGGATAGATGCAACATTACCCCCAGATAACAAACCCAAGAACGAAGGCGTGAAACACCATCTACCGACGTCACAATATAAAAGCTGTATCAAATAGAATGAGCCATTTTGATATAGAAGGTTATGTTTAATGTTTAGTAATTTTTGAAATTGTATGTATGTACTTCAAAAACAAGTTGAATGTCATTTTTTAATGTTTGTTTAGTAATTTTTAGGAAACTGAATTTGTATATTGCAAAAAAGAGAACTAGGATGGTTTCATTTTGTAGTTCAATCATTTGGTAGGCATCAGCTGCAACACTAATTCAAGTCTAATCATCTTGTTATTTTATTTTTTATTCTGAGTTCTCATGATATCCAGATGTAAGATAGGGTTAGGTCAAGTATAAAAAGTCAAGAGATTTCACTGACATTATGATGATGGGGGGTGAGTTGACTAAATTATGAAATTATGAAATGAAGATCTGCAGACATTATTTATTACAAACAAAAAAAAGATGTTGGTATGCTTTAAATAGTAATCAGTATAGTGAATGGACTTCTAAATTGAGGATTGTAGATTTTCCTAGTGTATTATTGCACGGATTCATGGCTCTTCGCCAGCATTAAACTGTGAGTATTCACTTTTATAGGCATGAGACTTACTTGGGATTGTGAAGGAACAATATTGATATTTGTCTTCGTTTGGGTGACTCAACTCAGTTTGTCGAGACAAGACTGAAGAGTAATAAAGGTGCAGGTGCAAATGCAGGGTCAACAATCAACTTAGCAATTAGCATTTGCTGCATCTGATGCGCTCTCTGAATTAGTTATATCCCCAAGCAATGGTAAACCAGAATATTAGAAATTTTATTGTGGCACATCCAGAATCTCCTGTAAACGAGAATCTCGATAAAGAAATTGGACTGGCTATATCAGAAGAAAAGGCCAGCCCTTTTTAGATTCTGGAAATCAGATAGGTAAAGTTAACAAAATAACCATCAGTTCTGCAAGCTTCTCTGATTCATATATCTCTGCCTATTGATGTCTGTTCACTTTAATTTAGTTGAAATTGTCTTATTCTCTGCTCATGAATTTTGTTTTTTCAGAAAGCCTTAATAATGACAAGATGGATTTAACAAGCGACTCAAATGTAATGCAACATCATCCAGATGATGAGGAGAATAATTTAAGGAACATCATAATCTCTAGTGGAACTGCAATCAGTGATTATAATGCATTTGTGAAAATGTTGTTGCATTATGAAAAAAAATTGAAAACGATGTTGCTTGTAAATGTCATTGTTTAGCTTTTGTCCACACCAATATTTGTAAGCACTACAGCATCAACTTAATGAATTTTTCCTAGTGAGTGAGATTAAATAAGCTTGAACCATTTTGAAGTTGGCATTTCATTCAAAAACTTTTCCATGTTGCCGCTGCCAACTTGAAAAGTAGAATTTATTCTCGAGCTTCTTTTAGTTTCGAGGTGAAATTTACAGATCAGGCAGACCAGAGAAACAAGAACTTTCTTACACAACGTAAAAGTGATTGCGGCGGGATTGACATTGCGAACTGTCACCGAACAAATTGCATGTGGATACATCCAAACTAGCAATACGTAACTGAACGAAGTACAATGAT
>JADFUC010000779.1:0-38963 GCA_019722365.1 Lithospermum erythrorhizon | reverse complement strand
ATCAGTAGCCACTTCGTTCAGTTACGTATTGCTCATGAAGTAGTATTAATGTGCTTACGAGATACTATGAATTATGAAGAAGATTACTATAAAGGGGAGATGCTAGATAATTAACCAATAATAGTAAGTGAAATGAAGAGATATCAATTGTGAGTATGTGTGAGTTTTAAAGCTGATAAGTTGTTGTGATATTAGATAATAAATAGGAGTTGAAAAATAAATTAGGCGGTTATAAGGCGACTAGCGATGAGTAGAATTCGAGGGGCCATAAGATAGGTAGATTGAAATAGCAGTTCATTATTAATATTATTGAAATAGTATGCTAGTTACTCGGTGGGTATTCGAGGAGAAATCAAAAGTGAAGTCGAATAGTCAAAAATATAGCTGAATCGGTCGGTTGATAGTATATTTCGGTTTGATAATTTTAAAAGTTTTAATCGGAGTGGAATGACATTATTTGGGCGTGTATAATTTGAATATATAAATCGATGTTAATGTTTGGAAGTTGATTGTCGAAATAAGTTAAAGCGAGAGTAGCCCGTTGAATTAAGCATTCGAGGTTCAAGCAATTAAACAGTCCAACCATTTAAAGCCCGATAGACCAACTTGGCCAAAACAAGAATAGAAAGAGGGCGTTGCCACTTAACCTGCTTAAACGTGCCTACCCCCCCTCTTGATTTTCTTTCTTGATTTCCTCTTCTATCTTGCGACTTTGGACCTCAAATTTTAAAGGGAGGTTTCTCGTCATTCTCGTCGTTTCAGGAAGGTCTAGAATCTTTTTTGGTATTTTGTGAGATCTCCCCAGGGACACGACTTTTTGATTTGACTTTTGTATTTTGAATTTTATTGCACCAATTGATTCTTGGGTTCTAAATTAGTTATTCTTGAGTTGATATATCGTGTTAAATGTGAAATTTCGGATGTTTTTAGGGCCGTTGACTTTTTGAACTTTTGGGTTGACTTTGGATTTTTGGATATATTATTGAATAGAATTATTGTCTAGGCTTAAATTATAATATAGGAATTGATAATGATCGATATTTGGGGTAGAAAGTGTTGTTATAGTTGAATTGACTTTCGGGTGATCGTGGGTTGACTTTTGCTAAAATGTGGTGGTTAATGTAAATAAGTTAGTGGACCGTTAGTGTGATCGTTTTGGGATACAATTATGAATTATAAGTGTTGGAAGCAAATCGGTTGGAATTAATCTTAGTGGATTTCGAGAGGTAAGCGGACTTTGGGATTAGAGTCGTCGTAATGGTTAAATTAATTGGGAAAAGTTGAAATTGGATTAGTTGAAAGAGATATTTGGAAATGTTGGAAATTTGAATAGGATATAGGTGATTATAGAAGCCGGGTAGTGAGGGTTGTCGTCGAAATGGTTATTGAAACATAGTTAGTAATCTTTATGTCGTTGTCAATTTATAACTTAGAATAGGTTAAAAAGTCTAGTATTTAGAATTAAGATAAAAGGATTGAAATAGTTCTGAGTTGTGATTATATTTTTGAAATGTTTACATTCGGACTCGGAATGGCTAGGAACAGCGTGAGGATCGATTAGTACTTGGGCAGCTAATTAGTCTTAGCCAAAGGTGGGCATTATGTTCGTTGTTACCTTATCTATGTTTAGCCAAATTATGATAAAATTTATTATATTTGTAGTGTGTTCTAAACTTATACGTAGTTATAGTTGTGGAAGTGTTAATCGCGACTTGAGCGGTGGATTTGTGTTCATCATTTATAGTATGTGTTTATTTTGTTGTGGTATTCATGGTTGAACATGTATATGTATGGGTGTATTAGTTTAGTATGATTGTGTTATGGGGCGTATCCGTGAGTAGATTTTTTTGCGGGGATATAGAGTTTTCTATATGATTTTTAATATTGTGTGTTATGGATGCTACATTGAGACTATTGTGTGATGGTTATGCTTGATATTGTATGTGTGATTTGTGAATTGTTTGATTTGAAGGATGTTGAGACTGATTGAAGGTGGCCTGCAGAAAAAGACCTGTGATGTTGGGATGTTGAAGGTAGGCTTTGCGGGGAAAGGATATGTTGTTGTTGGGTGTTGGAAGGGTGAATTTTTGCCGGGAAAAGGATGAGCTGAGTGTTGTGGTTTCATTTTTTTGTAAGTTGTTTTATTGTTAATTAGAGTAGTATGGGCATTGGTGTGTGGAAATTTTCAGCACAGTTCTTGTTTGGCTATGTGATATGGAATATGACCCGGTGAGTTAATGTAAGTTAAATTTTCGTGTGCATTTGTTGATGATGGTTAACCACATTTATGATGTGGGTAGTTAGCATATTTACGTATATGTACAAATGTATTTATCCATCTTGCTCATTGCGTAAATACGTATATATTTATCACTTATTGTATACTTAACTTTGGATATGGGTAAGTTACCATCCGGTGGATTTCCACTTGGTATCGAGCACCACTTTCCATATGAGGGTTTTTAAGGCGGTTGAGTTAAACAAGTATCCGGTGATTTTATTTAGGTGAGAGGCAGATTGGCTAGGATCACTTGGCAGGTCATCATTTGTTCTCATTCATTTTCTTATGTACTCAAATTTTGTATTTTTGGTTGCGGTGTTGAAAATATTATTTGTTTCATGGAGTATCTTGGTTTTAGAACTTTTATGAAGTTTTATTTTGGGTTTGGTTAGATTGATGCCACGATGGTTAAATTCCGTATGGAAATGTTTTCGGTTTCCGAACTATTTTATTTTTATCAAGCCATCGGGTTTTGTGGTTTTTAAAACGGAGTTGATTTCGTGTCAACCGTCGTATGGTGACTCGGATATCTGAGGGGTGATGTGACTCGACCTCGGTACGGCTCGAGGTGGGTCGTCTGACTGACATTTTCATTTGTGCCAAGTTAACGGGGTGCTATAGTATTTTCGAGATTGTTAGAGGTGATCATACCTTAGAGCCTAGGTAGGCGGCGTGTAGATGCTTCCTGATCCGTTGGGTTTTGGATTGTTTTCGGGTTGTACGTATTGTTGTATTTTGAGATTTCCAGACTAGTTGTTGTAGATATTTAAGTACATGATGTTTGTTGGTATGTGTGTGGTTAGGAAATACGATGGATTCTTTTTCTTAAGCGCTCTTTATGCGTTGTATATTGTTTATAGGTTTATTTGAGGACATGTGGGTTTTGTAAATTGAGTCATCCATCAGACGTGGTATTCTACGTTGATAACCAAACTTTTTCAAGAGTGATCTTTTTGTTTTTCAGGTCAAATTTGACTAAATAAAGAGGAGGGTGAGATTCGAACCTTGACACTGGTTATATGCTTTAATTGACACTAGGAGGCGCGACTTTGAGTTGGTATTGTGGCTCAGTTGTGTTATTACTAATTTATTTAATGATTTGTTTGTTTAATGGTGTTTTGTTAATTTATGAATATTTTTAGTTGTTTAACTTATAATTATATTTGTCTTGCATTTGTTATATAGTTGTAATAAATAAATTTTTTTAACATCAATTATTATGTGAATGATATAGTTAATTTAATATGACAAATACTTAAAATTGAATCTTAGTTATCTTTATTTCTAATATGTAAGAAAGATATTCTCATGATATATCTTTATACTAAATTAGTGTCATGTGACAACCAAAGTCTCTATCATTTGACATATTTTTCATTTCGATCACCAAATTTTGAAATTGTCATACTTCACTAATTCGGTTCTTATAACGATCCGTTACTACTCTTTTTATTAATATAACTAAAATTTGAATTTCTTTATTATATATAATAAATGATAATAATAATAAAATAATAATAATTAAATTTTTATTATTCATATATAGTAAATGAAAATTTATTATAATTATAAGTTACAAAATTCATAAACAACTAAAAATATTTATAAATGTTAAATTGAAAAGAAAAAAGTCATTTAAAAAGGATGAAGTGAAATACATGTGCATTAAGAATAACTGAGCCACAAAATTAAGACAAAATTGTGTGGTGTCTAGTAGCAGTAGCATACCTCTCCCTTCCCTTGTTACTCAAATTTGGCGGAAAAATAAAGAATTCGCTCTTAAAAGTTTGAGTGATCGAATGGGGCGTTTTGAAACATAGGTGATCAAACTGTGACATGAGTAAACATAGGTAATCAATCAGGTAATTTGTAAACAAGTAAAATGAAAAAAAAAACCACTTTACGATAATGCATGAATACGGTATTATTTCGGCTTAACGGAGAGTTAACATAAATTTGGATGGAAAAACCACGTAGAAACACTTTTGAAAGTTAGGTGATCGAAGGCGGGTTTGAAGATAGGTGATCGAAAGGAGGCGAGATAAGCATAGATGATCGTCGACCATTATACTATGATAATTTCCAAGAATTTGTCACATATGAATAATTAATAGATAAGTAGATAATTTTGGTTTAACAAATGACATCTAACACCGATCTTTTCATAATCCTTTGAGTTCCATCTTGACCTCATGGTATATATTAGACCTTGATGAATATTTTTTTGGTCACTATGATAATTCTTATTTAAATGCATAGTAGGACACAATTTGTTTTCCATAAACCTGGCAAAGAATATAAAATGACTACAATTTGAACATGAGAATTGTAACATTTAGTTCATGATATTTATATTGAAAATACTCCGTCCGTTAGAAAAATGATTAAATTATCCTCCTGAAAAGCATATGACTAATATGTGACTCGAGATTAAAGTAACATCATTTTAAAATAAAGTGTGCAAATAAAATATTAAAATATTTATAATAATAGAGACATGAAGTGTTACATAAAATATTTATTTATGATCAACTATATTTTTGCCCACATATCTGAAAAAAAACAGCCAGAAAACTGCCCACCAAAGCTGCCTTATGATCCACGTTTTTTTCCTCTGAGAAGTCCCTATTTAGGAGCTATGTTCTTTATGGTTTTTTTCTTTTTTATTCATAACTCTCAATCTTTCTGTTAGAAGCTCTGCTTTCAACTCAAATTTTCATTTCAACTCAAATTGTCATCTACTATATAAATGATCAAATAGTTATCTTACTATTATCATTTTTCATTAGACATCTCTCTGTTTCTTAATCGCTCCATTTCCTACATGTTCAAGTGTGCTTTAGAATTCAGGGTTTAAGATTCTTGAAATAATTTTGTTTTATTGCTCAACTTTACATATAGGACAAAATTTAGGAATATTTTCAAGAATGGATACTAACTCTTGCTTTGAAGATCAGATGGATTTGCCTCCAGGTTTTAGATTTCATCCTACTGATGAAGAGCTCATCACTCATTACCTTTCTCCAAAGGTGGTGGATACTAACTTTTCTGCTAGAGCAGTTGGTGATGTGGACTTGAACAAGGTTGAACCTTGGGAATTACCATGTGAGTTTGAAAAACATAATTGTACATATTTTTTTCTTCTAAATCCTATAATCAATCGCATCCATTATTATGTTACCATAGAGGTAAAGTTGCCTACTATTTGACCCCCTTCCCCTACAATGCTTATATAGAAGTTTTTTCAAAGTTATTGAGGCATGTTAATGTTTTGATCAATTGAATCATACTATTTCGTATTACTTTTTTACACAAAAAAAAAAAAAACATATTTGCGTTTGTTTATTTTGCCACTAAAATAATTGAATGTTCTGAAATGTTTTGTGTTGAATTTGTTGGTTATTTAAAGGGAAAGCAAAGATGGGTGAAAAAGAATGGTACTTCTTCTGCATCAAAGATAGGAAGTATCCAACTGGTATGAGGACAAACAGGGCAACTAAGGCTGGATATTGGAAGGCTACTGGGAAAGACAAGGAAATTTTCAAGGGGAAATCTCTTGTTGGGATGAAGAAGACTTTGGTTTTCTACCAAGGGAGAGCTCCTAGAGGAGAAAAAAGTGATTGGGTCATGCATGAATACAGGTTGGAGGGCAAATTGAGACAAAATATCCCAAAAAATGCTAATGTAAGTCAATATCCTCTGTGTTCCCCTGTTCTTTCTTGAAGAAAATACAATTGTGTTCGGTGGTGGAACTAGGGGCAAAAGAGAAGGTCGCTTCTTTATTTTTTGGAAAATAAATATTTGTTTGGAAAAAAGTTCTTTTACATTTTTCACATTTTTTTTCACTTCGCATAACATGTTTCACTTAATCAATATTTATATATATTTTGGAAATAAGTCCATTTTAACTAGTACTCTTTCGATCTTAATTTAATTGATCATCTAATTTAAAGGTATTTTATTAAGATAATAATTGGTTTTAGTATTTTTAAGGAGAGCAAAAAATATTAACTAATGAAGATAAGAATACTAGAAGACAAAAAAAAGAATTTTTTAAACTCCAATAGGTTGCATTGATAAAATAAAAACTATCAATTATAATGAAACAATAAATTTTTGTTGGATGATCCATTAAATTGAGACGAAAGAAGTATTAAATATACTATCTCTTAAATTTTTGAAAAAAAAAATCCAAACATAGGAATCTTTGTTGGAATGAGGGAGTAATTTTTTTTCCCCCTTAAATATGATATATTTTTTCTTATTGTTCTTATGTTCATTCCTAATTCCTTTGTCACTACCGTATACGGAGTAAAAATTATGGTTTCATCAATGATTGTATTCCAATAACGTATCTTCCAATTTGTTTGCAGAATGAATGGGTGCTGAGTAGAATATTCAAGAAATGTCCAGGAGGGAAGAAAACACACATTTCAGGACTTATTAGAGGGAACAGTTTTGTGGGTAATTTGGGAAATCCAAACTTGCCTCCATTGCTTGATCTATCAACTTCTAATTTTCAGACAAAGGCTTCGCCTGCTGAATCATCTCATGTGCCCTGCTTCTCCCAACAAATGGAGGATCATAAAACACTAGAAAATAATATTATGAGAAACAACAATTGGGATTTTAATAATTCTTCAATGGTTTTCCCTCAAATGACGCCAATTGGTGAAAGCTTTCACTACATGGACTCATCTTTGTTGCAAGATCAGTCCATTTTGAGACTTTTTCTTGATAATGATGAGAGGGGCATAAAGGGAAATTTACAAGGAGAGTTCTCTCAGGATACTGGAGCAATTAGCACTGATTTATCATCTAACCTCTCAAACCATGAGGTTGATATTATGCCATACAATAATCAAGATTTATCTATGAGCTCAACTGCACCAATGGACATGTATGCTTTGTGGAGTTTCTAATATTTAAAATTTCACACTAGTGAAAGAAGTTATGATGGAATTGAGTTAGATAAATTTATAGTATTGGAGTTATTGTTTATGCATATATTTGTTATTAAGGTTGAAATTTGTGTTGTGAAATATAGTGTATGTACTTAAATTCCACTTGGTTTCATTCTTATATTCCGAATGTTTAAGATGTAGGTTTAAATTTCATAATTTATAACATGGCATGTTACATATTATGTTAGGGTGAATTATGTTTAAGGATTAGAGGTTTATTTAAATTATACGGAGTATATGTTAATTGTCTACAAGTCAGTCGTTTAATATTGTAAGTAAAAATTGAGTCATATTACTATGCCAAATTGAGAGGTTTATAGGTTTGAACGTGACTAAACAATTATTTAATGTCATCAAACATTTGATTACTTCGGTCCATACTTCGGTCCATACTTTGTACACAAAATACAATTTCCCAACTATTTGACATTTCAAAGTGAACTCAATCATACTAATTTGTCTCAATATTTAATTAATTGAAGAGCTATATTTTAAATAATTGAGAAAACATTGACCAACAAGTATTATTATATTAGTATAAAGAGTGGACAAAACTCACTACGGTATCCCACCCTCTTCTCTCACTCATGTACATTCACATTTTGGTTACGGCTGTATGTGTTAGGTCACCAACCAATCTAAGCACAATTGCCATGAGGCAAAAGTATGAGGACAAAGCAAATTTCATAATATAATTCCTTGTTTGGGATCATCTTCCTTTTTTACTCTCTTTTTTCAATGCTACAATGTATAAAGAATTACTTATAACAACTATTGTACATGATGTACAATAATCCTTATGTTCGTAATATATATTTAACGTATATAAAAGTGTGAATAAAATTGTGTTCTTTTCGCTTTTCGCATTATTAATTACTAAATTAACATTCTACAAAATCTAAAAAAGTTAGGAGTTACAATAGAATTAACTACTACTCATACCAACTTTTTATTTGGCGTTTCATTATGTCGATTGGAGCTTTGGCTATCGATATTCTCCAGCGATATGCTAAAGAACATAAGAAAATAATATTATGAAACTATTTTCCAGAGCGAATCTAATTATATAACTTATATTTATTAAAATAATAAGTAATTAGTAACTAATAGTGAAGAGTTTCCATATATATAAAGCGTCAAATAAAAAAATGGAGAGTAGCATTAAGTATTCATCATCACTTTTATACTTTTTATACGTAAAATTATCAATTGGAAGGAATCATCGGCAATACGTATTTGAGTATGATAAATCACATTACATTTGTATATATATACTTTATAATTATCTTGCATCCCAACTTTTTAATTAACTTTGATTATTTATATCCGATTGCATTTGTGTATTTTAATGATTCGAAGGTATACATTGAATAACACAAGGTACTTTTTGCTCAATTTTAATATGTATAACTTTCATGATTGATTCACAGAATATACCTCGTATATTATATAATATTAATTAATTATTCCTTTCATCAATATGGTTTCGTCGTATGTCTTTTTAATCTTCAATAATTTGTGTTATTTAAATAATATATTTCACATTAGAACTATTGTTATTATTATTATTATTATTATATTTTTAAATATAGTCATATTTTTAAAATTATTATTATATTATTTAGAAATATTATTATTATTATTATTATTATTATTATTATAGGTGTTAGTTAAATAGCCATATGCTTTGAGTAGAATTATTATTATTAAATAATATATGCTTTGATTAGAATTATTATTATTATTATTAATACTATTATTTAATTTCATCTTGAGATATGAATTTTATATATTGGAATCCACAAAAATTTAAATTATAGATACTAATTTAACTTGACATAAAATTAAATAATTGATGATACTATATTGATGATCAATTGATCTATAAATGTTGGGAATGAGAGAACATCAAATTTTAAACAATATTTATCTCTACATGGACATCTGAGTTTAGTATTTGTATTTATTATAATTTTGTATATTATATTTAAATAGTTATTTGTGATTAAAGTATCCACTTCCAAAAATAAAAATATTAATTAGAAAAACTTCCAAAAGGGTATAAATTTTACCACAGTTTTAGAATGATTTCGAATTAAACATAAACATATTTTCACTCGTCCTTAGATTGTCACTTTTTGACTTTGTGTTCGTCTCTTGAACTTTGACGGTAGATATTTTGTTTTATATTGTATAATAGCAGTAGAAACTATATCCAATGAACAATATATTTCAACTCTTCGTTGATATATTTTTATAAAATATTATAGAACCTGAAACAAAGCATATTTAAGATCAAGGTTTGAAAGTTACAACTATGATGGACAATCTTTAATGAATGGGAAGAATATCAAATATTTAAGAAATTGATTGAATACAAATGCGTCGATGCATTATAACTTTATTAGTATGATATAAGGGAACATAAAAAGAGGATGTCCAATATTAATGTGATAAATTAATTTACTATTCCAATTAAAATAATGTTGTCAGGCTTTAACTAATATGAGGAGTTTGAAGTAGTAGGTTATTTATGAACTTAAAGATTAGAATTGTCATTAATTAAATAGACTTAAATTACTTTTTTGGTACTACCGTACTATATATGGAGTATATTCTTTTTGTAACCGGTAATGCATGTTTTTTGTTAGCATCGATTTCTGTACAATATTCAAAATATTCGAAAAATATAATACCGGTTACTAAAGTTGATATAGTAATTAATGAAAAAAATAATAGTGAAGGAATTGCTCTTAAAGTGTGAAATCATCACACTAACAACTTCTCGAAATCACTGTCTTGGGATATCACTTATGAATTAATCGCGGGATGTACCTCAATTGATCAGAGAACTAAAATTTTTCTTTTCACTCCTTCAATACAAGGTTCGACTCTTTTAAGAGTCGAACTCATATTATATGAAAAGATGAGTACGCTGGTAAGAAGATTTTTTCTTAAAACTTTAGATTTAAACATCTA
Source organism: Lithospermum erythrorhizon (assembly GCA_019722365.1). Taxonomy (NCBI): domain Eukaryota; kingdom Viridiplantae; phylum Streptophyta; class Magnoliopsida; order Boraginales; family Boraginaceae; genus Lithospermum; species Lithospermum erythrorhizon. The sequence goes on along the minus strand of JADFUC010000779.1, from coordinate 28,739 downwards.
ATTGATTTTGTTACTTATAGAGTCATATGTCTAAGTGCATGAATAATCACGTGTGCATTTTGAAAAGTTTAGTGCTCGGTTGTAATTAGGACAACTCTAGATGTATTGTCTAATCACCAAAAGCTAAATATCAATCATTTGGCAACAATAATTTCCATGAAAATATCAAATGATGTACGAGATAGGGATGGAAACAAGTCGGTCTTTCGGTGGGCTTTTTCATGAAGCTAAGGTACTAAATACGGAGCATTTATTTAAGAGAGGCTTTAAAGAAAGACATTATATATATTTTGCACCTTTCTCTTATATTTGCAACTTTATTTTATGAGGAACTTCATGTTTAAAGTACGTTTAAAATGCATAAAAAGTGCAAGGATGTATATGATGAAATAAGCTAAAGATAATAAAGATTCGGCAGAAATCATGCCATTTTCTTGTTTATTTTTTATGTTACTCAATAAAGCATTACACGGAGTATTTTTCATTAAAATTTGTATTTATATAATATCAAAAAATCTATAATTTACAAACCAAGTAATAACCAACCAAATGTTCAAATTACATGCATGGACAATTCCGTACACCGTAATCACTTAAATCTTGATGTTGTACTACTATTCTACTTGCTATAGTATGTCCATGGAATAAGTAACATCAAGACAGAACAATTGGGTCCGCTCGATTAAAGATGATTAAATTAATGTTCACCAATTGTTTTACCTAGGCAAATAAACAAGGCAGAACAAGGTATTCACAAAGGAGATGTCGTCATGACATGCAACCGGTTTCTAAAATATTTAATACTCCATCCACTTCTAAATGATTGAAGTTTTAGCATAATGCACACAAATTAAGATGAGATGTCTTTTACCTTATTTACCCTTATGACAACTTTTTCTTTATAGGCAATTAATGATGTCAATTAAAATAAATAAGTGAAAAGTCATTGGCCTCACATAAAAATAGAAAGAGAGAGAATAAGGATATAAAGGTAAAAAAATATGAAAAAGTTATCTTGGAAATGTAAAAAATCAAATATTTTGATGCAAGAACATTAGGCCGAAACATCAATCATTTAGAGATGGAGGGAGTACATTTTTATATTTAATTCGAAATCATTCTAAAACTGTGTAAAACTTACACTCCTTTTAATTTTTTTCAAATTAATATTTTTATTTTTTGAGGGGATACTTTGATCACAAATAACTCTTTAAATATAATATAAAAAATTACAATAAAATACGATATCCATAGAAAGATACTATACCAAACTGAGATGTCCATAGAGAGATACAAATGATACTTTAATAATTTGATGTCATCTGACTAAATATATTGATGAATTGATCATCAATATAGTATCATCGAATTATTTGATTTTATGTCGATTAAATTAGTATGATTTAAAAAGTATAATTTAAATTTTTGTGGATCTCAATATATAAAATTCATATATGTATGAAATTAAATAATAATAATAATAATAATAATTCTACTCAAAGCATATGGTTATTTAACTAATACTCTATTATTATAATAATAACATGATTCTACATAATAAAGGCCAAATCAACAAAAATATATGATTATTTAATAATGCTCTATTATAATAATAAAAATATGATAGTTCTACATAAAACATATATTATTTAAGCTAACACACAATTATTAAAGATTGAAAATGACATATTATGAGAAAAGAGCCATATTGATGAAATGGGTAATAAATTAATATTAATAAAATGAAGCATGAATTGAATGCGTGAAAGTGACCACATGCAAAATTAAGCAAAAATAATTGTATTTATTTAATGCGTACCTTTGAATGGAATTAAATATCACGGTGGAGATAAATAAACAAGTTAATTAAAAGTAGGATCTTGCTGATAATTATAAAGTATATATATGTCAAATGTATGTGATATCGTATAGATAAATACGTATGTGTTGGTGAAATAATCATTACAATTGTACGAAGTATAAAGTATGATGAATGTAATGCTACCTCCGTTTTGTTTGAAATATTTCCGTATGTCGAGGTGAAATTTTAATGATTAATTACTAACTACTTATTATTTTTAAATAAATATAGTCGTATAATTAAATTAAGTGTTTAAAAATAGTTTCATAATATTATTTTCTTATAATTTTTGAACATATAATTTAAGAATAATTTATAGTTAAAAGTTTCAGCTCGATATCTAGAAAATGTCAAAATAAAAATGGAGAAATAATAATTAATTCTAATAGAACTCTAGCTTTTAAGATTTTTAGAGAGAAGGTAATTTAGTAATTAATAATATGGAAGAGAAGAAGCCTGACCACTTATTCACACTTTTATATTTATTGGTAGTAGTGATTAGTGATTAATGAGAAATTAAGTATTAGTGATAAACGTAATGAAGTTAGGGATAATTATCCAATTTTATTATATCATTTTAGGGACTAAAATACAATCGTATCAATCCCGTTAGTTGAATTTCAATCGGCGAGCGACAGCGGAGGAACTAATCGACACTTTTATCAATAATAGTGTTGGATTGAGTATTGATAAGTGTCTAGAAATTGTGACGCCCGCGCGTTAATTGGTAGCGAAATATGGGACTAACTAATACAGGATTAACCGTTATTATATTATCAAAAGATTCACGATCGGTCAAAATTAGTTTTGAAATAGTTGTTACATTATTAATTAATATTTTATTAATTTATAGTAAAATACTCAATTTAAAATATTTTTCAAACTTCCATAATTGAGTGTCTGATAGAGTATGCGTATATCAAATGAAGGACCATTTGAAAGAACTCTTCAATCTACCGCACTTTATTAATGCGGCCAGCAGGAAGTTAGCATAATGATAAGAAAATTAGATCTGAGATTGAGGAATTGATTTCAACAAATAACAAAGATAATTGAGTCATTTGTCGAAACTATAAAATCGATTAAGTAGCAATATGTAGTATATAAGAAATTATTAATTTATATTTTATATGGGATGTATAGAAATCATAAAAAATGTATTATCTTACAATTTTAGCGAATTATTAATTTAGCACTCTATCCCCGAGTCGGGACAAGACAAAAATATTATCATATAGAGTTGACTAAATGTCGAGTTTTGTCTTTCAGGTTGATAATTGCAAAAAAAAAAAATGGAAAAGGCAGAAAAAGCGCAAATTATTAATTTAGCACATTATCACAGGCTATTAATTTATAAAGTTGTACGAAGTTAATATATATATATATATATATATATATATATATATATATATGAAAAATGAAGCGAAAAATCACATTAGCGTATGCGTAGAAAAAATAGAAAAAAGGAACGAAAAAACGAATTATTAATTGTACTACATCCCCAATGCAGATGACCCGAAAATATTATCTTAGAGAGTTTATTAAATAATCGGTATTAATTTATCGAGTTTAGTGCTTAGTTGATAATTACGAAAAACAAAAACAAACCCAAAAAAGGAAAAAAGAAAGAAATGTACTATGTATTATATAAGAAATTATAAATTTATATTTTATATAGGATCTTATAGAAATTATCAAAAATGTCTTGTTATCTTACAATTTTTAGAATTATTAATTTAACACTTTATCCACGAGTTGGGACGTAGAAAATATTATCTTAGAAATCTTATTAAATAATCGAATATTAATTTTCTGAGAGTTTACTATAGTTGATAATTGCAAACAAAAACAATTGAAAAGGCAAAAAAGCATTAATTATTAATTTAGTACCCTATCCCGAGTATTAATTTGCTCGAGTTTACTTGTAGTTGATAATTACAAAATTATATATGAAAAAGGAAAAGAAAAAAAATCATGATCGCACAATATAATTTGTGTAAGAAAAATGAAAAATGAAGCAGAAAGAGTAGGAAGTATTAGTTTGGCGCGTATATTGAGTTTACTTTAGTTGATAATTGCAAAAATGATAATTACAAAAACAAAATAAAAAACCACAAAAAAGAAAAAAGAAAATGTAATATATAATATATAAGGAATTATTAATTTATATTTTGTGTGGGGTCTATAGAAATTATCAAAAATGTATTATCTTATAATTTTATCGAATTACTAATTTAGCACTTTATGCAGAATTAAGGCCAGCCAAAATATTATTTTAAAGAGTTTATTAAATAATTGAGTACATTATTAAATTATCGAGTTTCTACTATAGTTGATAATTGCAAAAAATAATATGAAAAAGGAACCAAAAAAAGAATGAATTATTAATTTAGCACCCTATCCCCGAGTATTAATTTATCGAGTTTCTACTGTAGTTGATAATTGTAATAATGAACATTGCAAAAAAAATTGCCAAATAAACCCGGAAAAAGGAAAAAAAATTAATATGTAGTATATAAGGAATTATTAATTCATATTTTATATGGGGTCTATAGAAGTTATAAAAAATGTATTAACTTATAATTTTAGTGAATTATTAATTGACTCTTAAAATCTGAGAATGAAAGAGAGGCGAGGGGTAAAATCCAGGTGCGAATTAGCGTCGGGATGGAGTCGGATTTTTCAACTTGCTTAGAATAATTCAAATTGGGTACTTATATGGAGTCGGTTTTGGAGACGGTTTAAGAGTCGAAGTGGAAAAAAATTTAAAAAGAAAATCAAAATACAAAATAAAATAGACTGGCTAAAATACGAGTCTCGATTTTTTAAATATATAGTTGACTTTTAGCTACGGTTTAAGCGTCGGGTTATTTAATATATTAAGCGATAAAAATAATTATAAAGTGAAATATGCAGAGCTTCGTCCGTCTCCGTTAATAAATAATTATAAAATAAAAATTCCCGTCTCCGTTTCCTAAATACGTTATTTAATTCGACACCCACAATCTGAGGCAGGCGTCGATGAGACCCGCCGCCACCGATGTGATGGCGCTTTTGAAGGCCGCTGCTGCGTGGCGCGTGAAGCCGTGCGCCCACGTCCAAATTGGACAACCTGGCTTGACCGCCCTTGGGTTAGATTTTTTTATCATTTATTGTTTATTGTAATTGTTTATTGTGTTTATTATATTATTATTATTTTATTGTAAATTGTTATTATAGTAAGTTGTAATTGTTTACTATAATTGTTTATTATGGTGTTTTATTATAATTATTTGTAATTGTTTATAGTAAGTTGTAATCGTGTTTATTTTGAATTTCGTGATTTAAGAGAGATTAAATGCATGTTTAAGGATTATATTAAATGCTTTATAATAATCAACATCGTCTTTTACCAAATAAATGGTAATGATAGTTTAATTTCGAGTTTATATTCAAGTTGAATAGTTTGAATAGTTTGGATAGTTTGAATAGTTTGAATAGTTGTTGTTTGAATAGTTGAATAGTTTGAATAGTTGAATAGTTTGAATAGTTGAATAGTTGTATAGTTGAATAGTTTGAATAGTTGAATAGTTGAATAGTTTGAATAGTTGAATAGTTGTATAGTTGAATAGTTGTCATTTTTGATTCCACGATTATATATATTTATATTTGTTTATGATTCATAGTTTATGAATTTGAATATTTGAATAGTTTTGATTAGATCTATAATTGTTTGAATAATTTTACACATACATTTTTATGATAAAATGTTGAATAGTTTTATTGAATAGTTGAATGTTTTATTGAATAGTTGAATAGTAGATTAGTTGTCGTTTGAAAACGTTTGAATAGTTGTCATTTTATTGAATAGTTGAATAGTAGATTAGTTGTCGTTTGAAAACGTTTGAATAGTTGTCGGTTTCATTCAGTTTGAATAGTTGAATAGTTCTTGTTTTATTGAATAGTTGATTAGTTGTCGTTTGAATAGTTGAATATTTTGAATAGCTGTGTAGTTGAATAGTTGTCGTTTTATTGATAAAATATTTCTAATATTTCTAATTTGATTGTACAGATGTAATTAGCATTAGTGGTAATAATAAGAGGGGAAGGAGAAGGTCGTGAGGGAGATGATGAGGCGGTGACCTCGAAAGGCCGAGGACTTCCGGTATTCGTATAGCCGAGCCGGATGATTCCCCGTCTTTCACATGGCGGGGACTCTCCCCGAGCCGACGTCAGGTTTATTTTTGAGGGCCGGCGGCCAGTTCATCCTCAAATCTCAGAGCGCCGTCGACATCGAGTTAGCCCTCACTACGTCTTTGTATCACAGTGTTCGAGAGATTTCAGGGGACGGCAGAGCGAGCCTATCTACTCTCGGGGCGATGGTAAAGGAGGATGATGATGAGAGGCGCTTGAGGGATTCAGTGGGGCGGCAGGAATGAAGATGCCGATTGAGGCCCGGCTGGCGTGCGCGAGATAGTCCGATCGAGGTGGTCCCCGTGGGTAGAAGTTGGAGTTAGAGATCAGTACGATTAGTAAGTATGTTAATATTGTCTAAATTGATTGAAATAGTTATGTTTTTTATTTATGTTATCTAACTTTTACTTTTAGAATTTATGCGGCGACTCTCGTCGAGAGGTTAGCAGGAGACAAATGATCTTTACAAGTCGATCGATTTTTGGCCTCGTACAAATCGATCGACATGGGGCGACATACGATTATTCCAAAAAGTAAGTATAAATTTTTTTTGTTAAAATTAAAGTTGTTTAAAATATTTTTAGTGAATAAAAGTCTAATTAAATTTTATTTTATTTGTTTTTTCAGGAGAGATATAAGATAAAGAATGGGACGTATGAGCAAGCGCGTATGGTTGTTGGAAGCGAGACTTGGGAAGCGAGTATCTCCGACATTGGGCGTGTAGCGTTTGATCGCGAAGACGGGCGGAGAGTCAGCGTAGCCGAGGCGGCAATTGGCGGATAAGCGCGTCCAAGATTCGGGGAGCGAGTCGGCTGGTTGGCCAGGTTGGTGGAGGAGGTAAGAAAGAAATACTTTTTTTTATTATTTTTTTATTTAATTCAAATATTTGTGTTGAATTCCTAATTAAAGTTTTCTTTATTTGTGTTTCAGGAGAAGAAGGCGGGAGGGTTCGCATTTGGAAGTATCGATGAAGATGAACAAGCGAGCAAGGACACCCTCAAGGAGACGGACGAAGTTTACGACCCGAAGTGGGACATGGCCTTTGTAAGTATATTATTTGTTATTGTTATTGTTAGTTTGAATAGTTAGTTTGAATAGTTTGAATAGTTAATTTGTTATGAATTGGAAGTATAGTTATCATTGGTTTGAATAGTTTGTTATAGTTAGTTATATTTATAGTTAGTTTGTTTGTGAATAGTTTGTTTGTTATAGTTAGTTTGTTTGTGAATAGTTTGTCGTTTTCATTCTGTTTGAATAGTTGAATAGTTTGTTGAGTTGTCGTATTATGAATAGTTGTCGTTTTTATTGTTTATTTTTTAAATATCGAGGCCTTATTATGAATGTGTTCAAATTGCAGGAGCAGTACAAGAAGAGCTTCCACGAGGCGTTCGGGGAGGATAAGGATAAATGCCGATTTCACTTGGTGCCAGAAGACTTGTGGACTTAGCGGGCCTTGGCAGAGTGAAGGGTAGGTTGGCCGAGGCGGGGGGCTCACGTCTTTGGTAGAGCCCAGATTGCTTTTAAACTGTGGTGGATGATCCAGTACGATTACCCAACGGCGCCCGGTGGTGATATAGTGGATGGTACCGGGCGGTTGTGCGGGGCCGAATGAAAGAAATAGGGAAGAGGAGGAGAGCGGAGCCACTGCGAGGTTGGAGCAGTCGTGTTGGACGGAGGAGGAGTTGGAAGCGGAAGGTCGAGTGTGGAAGCCGATTTGGCTAGAGTGGCCGCCTATGTAAATGAAGTTAGCGGAGAGGGGTACCTAAAACCGGCCAGCGTACGCGATGTTAGCCTCGATCGATTCACGCTGCGAACACCCGCAGCTATTTGGATTGTTGGCTTGAGATGGAGGAATGCGTCGGCCAGGAGACCAGGCGTACCACTGGCAGTTCCCCATGACCCAGTCTTAGGAGATCCGACCTAGGATGATACCGGGACTAGATTGATGCTGTATTTATAGATTGATACTTTGTAGGAATGCACATTTGTATTTATATATACTTTGTTTGTTTATTGCGTTGTTTGTTTATTATGTTGTGTGTTTATTGTGTTGTTTATTGGGTTGTGGTGTTTATTTGTTTGTTTATTGGATTGTGTTGCGTTGGTGTCTGTTTGCAGGTTGGAACTATGTTCTTTCATCTGGATTGTTCTGCAGGTGTTATGAATGGCGACGGGATGGAGTCGGGTTGGAGACGGGGTAACAAATAAATTTACCCAGTTGGAGACAGGATTGGAGACGGGGTGCCCAAAATGGAGACGGGATTGGACAGGATGTATAAAATGGAGACGGGGTTGCGTCGGTTTGAGTCATTATTTTTTAAAAATCGCTATTTCATGTTCTTAAAGTATTAACACCGTTCCGTCGCTCTTGTATTTATTTCACGAAAATCATTCTTATATTGTATAAGTATTTATATTATATCATAAGCCAATAACGTATTTATATGTTAGCCGTATATTATGTTATAAAACTTGATCATATTCATATACTATGATTACATTACATACATTTATGATGTATATTATAAGATATGCATTCTTGGCTAATGACCATCGCACGTTAATATGGATGAGAGGTTGTAACTTCTATACTTCATGTGATATGTGAATAACATATCGCGTTAGATATGTATACATATCCACTAATTAAACATTATTTACAAATATCATGTCTCCACTAACATTATTTACAAATATTGTTAATACCATGCTAACGATCATGTATAAAAATTGTAGCATAGATTGTTCATAAAGTGGAGACGGTATGGAGGCAGACCGTCGCCGTCATCTCCATTAATACTGTCTCACCATCTTTGTCTCAATAGTATAGTCGGGTTGGAAGGCAAGGATCGTTTCATCACGAATCTCTACTTGACTTTAAAAATAAAACCAACTTCATATTATCTCCGTCGAGTCTCAGTAGTTGATAGCTTTAAAAAATAGAGCGTCGTAGAAGCGAATGTAAGGTAATATGAGCCCTCGGCGAAACACGACGTTTCTCCGCCCAAAACCACCATCAACCCAAAAAACACTCTCACTCCGCCTTAAAACCTTTACCTCCGCGAATTTTAGAATTGAAGATTTTTGTCAATTATTAGTGATAATTCTCAATCCTTTCACTTTACCTAAGTCTCTAATTTTTCAATGTTAGTAACTTGATTTAATTTCAATAGAATTTGATTCACAGCGAGATCGTTCTTGGATGTATATTAATCATTATATTTAGATAATAAAACAGCGTGAATATATGAGTGGTGTTGAAATTTATGGATGTTGCTAAAAGTCATTCTTTGGCCAATGATATTTTGAGGATAAGATTTCCGTGTAGGAGGTGTCAAAATAGAAATGTATTGGATGAAAGTGTGGTTAAGTTACATTTGATTGCAAATATGGTTTTGTTGAGGATATTCGTAAGATTACATCGTAGCGAATTTTGCTCCACCGAATGTTGTTTATGATGAAGGGGTTATAGAATTAAATACGCTAATTTGGAGTTTCGAGATCAATCGAGTATGCATATGGTTGAAGATAAGTTTGAACATACGTCTGGTAGGCTACGTTTGAATTTGGGAGATGCTACTGCCGCGGGGTTAGAGAGGCAAATAGAGGAGCAAAAGCATACTACGATTTGTTGAGAGAACATGACCATTGGGATAGTTGCGAATTTGCGAAGTTATCCATTACTACTCAGGCTGATTGGCACCGAGTACGAGTCCACGGAAATATCGCAAGAATGTTTCCAGCGGTGGGTTTCCGTAATGTGCGTGCGCTCCGGATAATGGGAGAGCATGCGAGATGATTTTGTAGGCAAAAGATTATTCATCCTCTTTTTATTTGCCCCGAATAGAAAATAAATTACTTGGTAATGATAAGTGCATGTTGTTTTACAAAGAGGCTGATGTTGGACTCGTGCAAATGCTTTATAGGAGAGTAGATTCGAGCGAAGGATGGGGGAATGACGTAGCGCGTTGCGTGAAAGGTTTAGTTTCTTTACCTTCCAGGTCCGTGTCTTGGCGGTTGTATATGTCGAGAGCTTGACTAGGGATATGACATGCGACGATCGGACTGGACAGATCGGATGGATGACTCGCTGAGATAGTCTTTGCGTGGAGCGCTTGATCTGTAATATCCATTATTTTCGGCGAGGCGATTTTAGCATCGGTTTGTGTTACGATGGTTTTAGTCGTTTAGCGGAGTTTGGAAATCCAATATTCGTGCTTGGCGGTGATTATTTGTGTATATAATTTACCATCGAATTGTATATGAAGGAATCGTATATGTTGCTATCTCCCCAATTATACGGGGCAAAAATCCGGGGAGAGATATTTGATGTTTTCCTCAGACCTTTGATTGATGAGTTGAAGGAGTTGTGGAATACGGTATTGAGAACATTCGATAAATCAAGCTTGAACAAAATTTCAACATGAGGTTGCTTTGATGTGAATGATTATGATTTTTCTACATATAGAATGTTATCTAGTTGGAGCACGTACTAGAGGTTAGCTTGCCGTATTGTATGGAAAATCTTTGGAGCATTTTATACTAAGAAGGTAAAACATTGTTGGTTTGATTGCATGATCCTTTCTTTATGAATAGGACATCCTTTTAGAATGCAAAATGCGTTTGTAAAGGGACAACTCTAAAGGATATGTCATTGTATGACTACAAATGTGGAGCGTGTGTGTGGAGTACCTTGAAACGTAATATTGTTGTGATAATTTGTAAGATGGAAAGATATTTCCACCTTTGTTTTTTGATGTAATGGAACACCTCTGGAATAGATTTGTCATGAAGCTTTAAATGGAGTTCGTCTTGATATAGATGGATGTACCACTTTTAAATTAGTGAGTTTTTCACTTTATTATATTTTCATACTATTTTATATGTTTTCTCATCTAATTAACCTTACAAATGTTTATAGATATTTAGGGAGATTGAAGAAATTGGTAAAAATGACACGTGTTGGAAGGAATTCGATATCACGAGCATATTTGGTGAAAGGTTTGAAACTTTTATTCGATGTACTTGAGGAAGGATTGGAAACCAACTTAAATCGACCAAGGAGGCCTGATATACGTCGGATGGATCGACTCGTTTGCCATTGTTTACCGTTCTGCAGGGATGTAAGTAGCGTTTGTAGTGAAGCATAGATACGAATGGAATAACCATCTATTGTTGCTTATATGTATATTCTACTTAATCACACTGAAGTACATGAAACTACTTGATAAGTGTATATTTAGCATTTTCAATTAATCAATTCTTATGTGATATAATACTTAACTAAAGTATAGCGTTTTTGTTTTAGGATCTACACGTGATTGGCTTAATGCAAGGTTGAATCCGTCACGACAGACGTCTGAGGAGGAGAAATCGTGGCGTCGCTGATAATTTAAATGAATGGTTTGAAAGTATGTCGAATAATATGGACACACACGGACACTGAGAGTGCTACCATTTAGGGCCGCCTTTAGAAATCGAAAGGTATAAAAGGTACTACATCAGCGGGTACTATTTTGATATCGGGTAGGACGATGGTAATAAAGGAAGCAGCTTCTGATACCGGTGTTTGTGTCGAGGTTATTACTGCGAAGATGATGATCATGTTGACTACTATGGTGTCTTAGAGGAGATTTGGGAGTTGTCGTATGGCTTGAGTTACGGCAGCATGGAGTCCTCTTGAGATGTTTTTGGTTTGACCTGACAAGTGGATCTTGAAGTGCGTCAAATGGAATGGTTCAAATCCAAACCTGGCGAGGGGTTCTAAAGATGACCATTTATCCTGTGACAGGCCTTGTGAAGTATCTTATCTCCGTTATGTATCGCGCGGTGGGATCATAAGCGTGGTGTGTCATGAGATCGAGCGAGGAAGTCGAGTCGATTGGACTCGTATACAAAATATCGATGTCTCGACTTTTGAATACTAAAGATATCTTCCGGGGAAGAGCAATGACCTCACTCCCTGTTCTATTGATTTAATCATTGATGTGCGTTGTTGAACCGGGCGTTTTCGTTATTGTTGAAGGGAGGGCGATGTGGTCTTTGATCATGGAGATAGTTTGAGATTCACGAGTGGTCGGTACCCAAAACACATTACGTAGCGATGATGAGGAAGACAACTCTAGAAGATAATTAATAATCCAGACATTTTAAGTTACAAGTTTTCATATTTTAACTTGCAACTTTGTATTAAACTTTGGGAAATGTCTGATGAGTGTAGTGGTGTATATTGTATTTATTACTTCTTGATATTGAGTTCAAAAGCGCCAATACTGTATTTATTTCTTCTTGATATTGTGTTCATGACAGGGAGTTTGATTTGCAAGCGCCCATGTATTTTTTGGTCGGTACATAGCCTCGAAGTTAAATCGAGATGGGGCCGGAACTAAAACAAATTACGCCAAATTTTTTTCGAATGGAGACGGTATAGAGTCGGGATAGAGACGGTTTTTCAATTTCGTATTTCCGCTCTCCTAAAAAATTGAGGAAATTCAAATAATTTGTTACTTTTCAAATGGCGACGGTTTGGAGGCGGTATGCAATTTAGCGGCGACATGGAGGCAGGGGTTCGATTTTCATTTTCCCATATATATCTCGCGTTATCATCATTCCAACGGTGTTTTGAGCAGATCGTATCATAACTGTTTATGTTATTAATTTTAATTCCATGAATTTGATTGTCTCACAACCTTAAATTTAATTTTATTTTGTAGGTGACTTTAAAGAGGTATACTTTATTCACTCTTTATTTGTATGTAATGGTTCTTAATTTCTAATTTATATATATTTTTGTAAGTGATTGAATTGAAAAGAGTAATTCTTACTTATTCATTTTTTTAAAAAAAATTGTTATTATCTTTAATAATAATGTAGTATGATGAATATATTTGTAATTTATTTTTGTTATTTTTGTTGTAGGGAAATACTCTATTCAAGTTTCGAATAGGTAATTTATATATTTTAATTTTATGTTTGAATGTTTGATGTTTTATATAAATTAATGTTTGATGTTTATATGAATAGAATATTTAATATGTTTGATGTTTATATGAATTAATGTTTGATGTTTGTATGAATATGATGTTTAATATGTTTGATGTTGAATATGTATTTGTTTATATGAATTGTTATATTTTAATGTTTGAATCTTTGATGTTTTTATATTTGTTTGTATGAGTTGGATGAATTGGATCTTTTGATATTTTTATATTTGTTTGTATGATTTGGATGGATTTTTGTGGTGATTGCGGCCACAGCCAGCTCCGTATTATTAAATGACGAAATTTCCTTTTAAAAAATCACGGAAGGGGGCGTCGGGATAGGCGGTTTTGGGCGGGAACTTTTGCAATTTTTTTTGCGTGATGCTTGAATAGTGGAGACGGGTTGGAGTCGGATTTTATTTAATTGTACATGGATTCGGATTGAGTCGGGGCCTCGCAGGTCGGATGGAGTCGTGGCGTCATGGAGTTGGATTAGGGTCGATTCTTATGGAGTCGGTATTGTGTGGAGACGAGTTTAGAGTGCAGTTGCTTTGTGGAGTCGGGTGGAATCGGGATTATGTAGAGACTAATTTAGGCCGGTATTGTATGGAGGCGGTTTGGGTCGGACGATCTTAGTGGTTGGCCCAAAATATGTAAGGCGGTTTAGAGTCGGGGAAGCCGAAATTCTGTGAGGCAGTTTAGGTCGGGATGGAGGCGGGTCTTTGATTTAGAGATGCGTAAGAGAAATGCGGGTGATTCACAGGCACATCCCGTCTAATTGATGAATAGAGACCGTTTGAGAACTTCCATTTCGAGACACTCTTTTTGCGCATTTTACAATGGTAGATTTATTGTATCGCAGGTATTAATTTATCGAGTTTCTATGTAGTTGATAATTGCAAAAAAAAAATATTAAAAAATGAAAAAGGAACAAAAAATAAAGCCACGAGTACTCGATTTAGCGCGCATCGAGTCTTGGCTTGTCCTGAAAAATATTATCTTGAGAGAGTTTATTAAATAATAGAGTTTACTGCGTAGTCGATAATTGAAAAAATGATAATTGTAAAAATAAAACACACACACACAAAAAAAAAAAAAAAAATTGAAAAAGAATATAATTTCTATGACCGCCCGTTAGTGGCACGCGATGCACTTTTTATGTATACCTATAGATATAATTATCATTCATACAATGAACCTTGCCCTCATGTTAGAACCATGTTGAGAGTTTGTATATTGTTAGCAAAGTGAATTGGATAAGTAGTGTTCATCTTTTATTTCAACCTTATCCGACTATACATATAAACCACACGCATTTCATCCTTATGCTTGCATGGAATAATACTATTTTCTTCTATTTTCGTCTCCTTTAATTTGTTCTTCAATCTTCATTGCTCAAGTCGTCGTTATTAGGCTTAGATATGAATGAAAAAGTACTTTGTGTACGAAGCCTCAATAATAATGGCTTCTTGTTTACTTAATATGATACTCTTATGAGTCAGAACAGTGTCAATAATTGCAGACGGTTATCTTTTTCTGATTTTGACCGTTCTAATAATTAATATAATGTCTCTAATTTGAAGTTCAATTCAATGTATAGAACACAACATTAAGATAAATATACATCTATATTCTCCGATAACATAAGAAGAATACATTTTATGGTATTATAGATATGATTTAGAGTTCACTATTGTTGATTTCGTCCAATTTAATATGGTCTAGTAAAAAAGTAAGTTCCTGTAAGTATATAAAATTGCACTTTCATCCATATTATGATTGCATGCAATTATTGGGACAAATTTACCAATAGTTGCCTCCTATAATGTTTCTCCGTAAGAATTTAAGTATAACGTTAATTTTATACGAACTAAATCCGTAGATCACCTTATATTTTATAATGACTAAAGTATCTTATATAGTGTAGGACACATTAGGCTACATTCTTCATCATCAGTAAAATATTTGATTTGGCAACCAAAAACCTTTTAATACTGCCGAGTCCCAACCGACTCCATCACTTGTCATATACTCAACAACTTGATCTTCAAGTAATACCTTTGAGTCAAAAATAAGATCTTCAACGAATCACAAAGTTTAATTATTCGAGCAACTTGTAAAATTGAATCTTAACAAATTTGGAGCGCAATCTCTTCTTGATCACGATCAATCTTATAAAATAATATATCTTCAAGCAAGTGAAACACCTCGTAGCCATACAATTTTAACACTTGGTCGGATGTATATCATCGAGTAATTCCTTCCAGCCACACCAATTGTTATAAAATGGTAGCCACATAAAAAATTTCATCCAACATCTCACACCAACAAACCCCCCTTTTGGGTAAGTTTTTCATAACAAATTTCCAAAGCTTCAAAACTCCACGTATTGGAGAAAAACATAAGTGTTAAAACACACGACCATTAACGTAAAACCACACACTCAGCTAACCGTTAGTACCTATCGAGGATCGGTACTAACACACGATCATTAACAAAGAAATCCACACAAAAATCCATAAAATCCCAAATAACACAGATACTCCCCTTATTTTTCCTAACACGATACTTCCCTTAGAAGTCTCAGCAGCATCAGCAGTTGGTTCAACATGAACAACTATGGAGCTGGGGCCGCCAGGTCATCGACAGACGAGGGCAGCGCCTTTCAAAGCTCGGATCTGGCTCGCAACTCGTATACCCCTCGACCTTTTTACCTCGAATTTATGCCCTGTACCCTTTGTAGCTCTTTCTTCATAGGCCTCGATAAATATGGAAGCAGCCTTTCCCTTTCCGTACAACCTAGTCTCATCGTAAACATTCAATTTTACATCCACAAAGATCTTCCCCTTCATCCTGTAGAATATCACCGTAGTCCGATTGGTTAGAGGCGCTGGCTGCATAAAGTATCTCTCCGCGCAGATATTTCTAGCACATATGAACTTCCACCTCGCCTCATGCTCTTTAGAGTTGAAGTCCACTCCCTCAGTAGGAGCATCAGGAACATTTTTGGCAATGCATCTGTTATTGACCCTATTCCTGTTGTCATCTACGTACATCTTACCCTTTCTTTGATCTACTCTCGGATTTTACCATATCCTCCTTCTTTTCGACTCATCGCAAGATCATCAACCACAAACTTATCACCTCTCAGACTCTTGACCTTAAATTACAATCCATTTTCTTTTCTCGGGAATAAATCCCTAACTCGATCAAGACTAGGCCTCTGGGCTTTGACTTCTTGGCGAGCAATCATTTTCTCGGCCTCTAATTCCTCCACATCAACAAAATTTTATCGACCCTCAATAGCCTCTACATTCATCCTCCCTCGCACTTAGCTCTTTTTCCAATGCAAAGAACACTAGTCCCCGGGTCATCCTCCTACTCTACTTGTGAGCGTAGTTAAACCACCACTACATCATCGTCATCATCCTGATCCTCCCTAGGAGAATCAACTACAGCTTCTTCAACAATTGGATTCACAGTCGATGAATCCCTTTTAACTTGTCTCACAGGAACATCCTGTTTCCTCAAACTCCTCTTTATCCTACCACCTTTCACACACCACTCAGCTTACGCTTTCATTCCAACTAAAGTTTCACAGCCACAAGAGGGTCCACAGAGCTATGAGTCATAGTAGACTTATAGCTAGTATCATTCGAAGTGTCCTTGATACTTGGATTGACACCCTTCACAATTCCTGACATTTTCTCGTGTGACACGCACCTCTTTTCAACACTAAATACCAAGTGCTGAAAGATCAATACCACCATCACCACTTTCTCTAACCACATGTTTTTCTGTCCCCTTACTACCCTCAACAGGACTAATAAGAGTCTCAGTACTCCCTACCCTTTCTAAACGAATCGTAACTAGGGTTTCTGGCCCTACTCACTGGCCATCCACAATCGAGGGACATGCATGCAAATTTACACCCACAACACTCTACCTGGCCGAATTTTTCTCCTTGCCTGGTTTGGTCTCATCAGCTGAAACATCATCTTTCATGTGGAAGCACAAAAGAGGAGGTTTCTTTGCAGTGAGTCTCATCATAATGCTTCCTCACGGTAGAATTACTTGTAGAGGAATAAGTTCTTCACTTGAATTTACACAAACAAGTTTTGGCTCGTGAGAGCATCGATCAGATTTACCTTTCTTGCTTGAACCAGAAGTTGCACCACCACGTGCTTTCACCATTGTTATATGCGAGAGAGTGTTAAGGATGAAACGATTATATTTTTCGTGAAAATTTGAGAGAGTTTCTTTGACGGAGTGAATTTTCGAACGTGAAGAGGTCAGCAGGTTTAACTACAAACGTGATTCGCAATGGCGGATCGGTGAGAATATGAGTGGAGAGAGAAAACTATTTTCCCACGTTCTTCCATAAAGTTGCATGCAATTAACTCCTTGATAATCACATTTCAAAAGTAACCGCTGAATACATTCATCTACTGTATAACACTTGGCTCTGTGAGTAGTATTATGTTAGCTTTGAAAAATTGTTATTTAGAAATTACACACAAACCTAAGCGCAAATTCCAGGCATTCAAACCGATTCACATCCAAATTTTCGTGAAGACATATCTACACTTCGCTTTTGTCGTTACCTGGCTGATGTTCTTAGTTGATCACTTTTTCTTCAACCAATTTACTAAATCACGCCTAAGTGTCAACGGTTTGATTTTACTATGTCGCATCAGATTTTTCGAACATCGATGAACTCATGTTGTCACAGTTGAGAGTCATAACACTTTATTTGACACCATACTCCTCACATTGTTTCATCCAGCATTTATGTATTTACTTCCAAAGAAGAATATATTCAAATATGGACACAAAATTATTCTTCTTGCTAAACCATGAAACTAGATTATTTTTCAAAAAACAAACTCCGTGAGGTACTCTTCCTACTTTGTTTCCTGCCCAGCTTAGAATTCAATATCCAACAAGAGAGCTATTAAACCATGATTAAAAGTACCTTGAATGTACTTAAGTATCCTTTTGACCAAATTTTAGATATATTCTCTCTTGGGACTTATATCTTGCACAAACTCCACCGTAACGAGAAGCTCCATGACGCTTGCACTTAAGTAGAGTAAGCTCCCAATCATGCTTCTATAAGCACTGATATCCACAGACTTCCCATCTTCATCCTTGGTTACCTTCACATGTGTGGCAAAAGGTGTTCTTTTAGACTTGGCAGTCTCTAGTCCAAACTTCTTCACAATATTTCTCTTTTACTATATTTGGCTTACGAGGATAAATAAATATTCTATCCTCTATCCATTGATCTCGAATCCTGCTAAGTATTTGAGCTCACCAACAATGCTTATCTCAAATTCTGCTTCCATCTGCTGGACCAACTGTTTTACTAATTGGTTTGACACTCCTCTAAATACTATATCATCAACATAGATTTGAGCAACCATAAACTGATCTCTTTCTTTCTTGATGAATAAAGTATTGTCTACACCTCCTCTGATATATCCATTCCTCATGAGGAAGATGCTCAGCCTTTCAAACCAAGCTCTTGGGGCTTGTTTTAGTCCATAGAGAGCCCTTTTGAGTCTGTACACATGGTCTGGTCGATCTACATCAAGAAATTCCTTGGGCCTGTTCCACATACACTTCTTGAACAATGCCATTCAAGAATGTACTCTTGAGATCCATCTGGTATAGCTTGAACTTCAAAAGACAGGCTAGAGAAAGAAGTAGACGGATGGCTTCGAGTCTTGCTACTAGTGCAAAGGTCTCCTCAAAATCAATTCCCTCAACTGGTATACTTTTTAAGCAACCATCCGGCTTTGTTTTTGGTGTAAATATCTCAAACTTATCGTATTATTCTTGAAAATCCACTTTGTTCCGATAACATTGTAGTTGTCTGGTCGAGGCACCAATCCCCACACATCATTCTTCTCGAACCAGACTAACTCTTCCTATATAGTATTGATCTAGTGTTCATCTACTAAAGCAGCTTTTACATCTTTTGGTTCTAACTTGAAAATGAAACAAGTTTCCAAGTACCCACCTCTTTCTATAGCGTCAAATCTTATCCTTCTTCCCGCGGTCATGCCTTCATCCAATTGGCTTATGATATCAAAATAGGGGCGCATCCTTCTCAATGCAAAGTACAGTTCAATTCACTATCGGGCACCTACGTAAGCCGATACTTGGCTCAAGATTTATCCGGTCACTCGATTATTAATCACAATCAGTGTTGATCTTCTACTCATCTACTTGAAGTAAGTCTTCTATCTATTACTTTCACTTTTATGGACTGCATCATCACCTGTGTGCATTTGTTGTAGACCTTGAAAGCTCTTACTATTTTTTCAAATATCCTACGAAAATCCCTACAACCTGAAGCTCTACTATTTCTCGAATATCCCATGAAAATCCCCTCATCACCCTTGATATCAAATTTCTGTCTTTGCTCTCTGTCAACCAAGATATAAGACAAACTATCAAGAATATGAAAATATTGCACATTGAATTTTCTTCCCCTCCATATTTCATACGTCATGTATTTGTACCTAGTCTTGTGGTAATCCTATTATGGATATGACATGTCACAATGGCCACCTGCACTTCACACAGAATCTTCAGATCCAACATGACACGAGCCATCTCCTATAGAGTTTTGTTCTTCCTTTCAATAATACCATTCTGTTGTGGAGTAATAGGGCAAAGTATTCATATTTGATAACTTCTCCACTGCAAAACTCATGAAATCTTGAGTTCTCAAATTCTTTCCCATGGTCACTCCGTATGGTAATGATGTTGACTCCCTTTTCTCTCTGAATCTAAATAGCCAATTGTGTGAACACCTCAAACGTGTCTAACTTCTCTTTAAATTTAACTCGACCCATGCAGATCTTTGTAAATCATTAACACGCACAAAACATACTTCTTTCCTCCAATGCTCTCAACTTGCATTGGTCCTATTAAGTCCATATGGATAAGCTCCAATACTCTAGTAGTGACCACCTATCAGAATAGTCGCGCGGGAGCTTAGTCCTGCTTTCCCACCGACATTCCCCCATATGGGCTTTACCACCGCATTTGCACTTTACGCTTCCTTAGCTAAGTAGTCGCTGGATGTTCCTATAATTGAAGCGTCTGTGTTTTTGTGCCATAATTCAAAGATCTTCTTGAATCCTACTACAGCTCAGGAGTCTGTAGACAAGAATTATCAGATGATCTGATTCTCTGCATAATGGTTTGATCACTGAAATTGTTCACACATCATGCTTCTTTGCTAAAGGCAACCTTCATACCATTGTCACACAACTGACAAATACTGATGAGATTTGTTGTGAGACCTTCAACTACTAACACATCTTCCAACTATGGCAGCCCCTCAACACTCAGTAGCCATTTTCCAATGATTCTACCTTTCTCACCTCCACCAAAGAATAGTCGCTTCCGACTTTCTCACTTGGGATTACGTATGACTTGTCACTCACCATGGTCTCAGCACCCACTATCAAAGTACCATCCTGTCCAGGCCATCGGTTTAAGAGAAGTGAAAATCACAAGACTTACCACAGAGCCTTTTTTTACCCACTGTAACTTAGGTTAAGAGTACTTGCTCATTCCTTTCCCATAGATTTTATAGCAATAAGGGGCTATATGTCCCTTTTTTTCATAGTGGTAGCATCTCCAAGTAATCTTTCTTTCAAAAGTTCGGCTTATTTGAGTTCCAGCTGCAACCCATTTTCTAAATGGTGATCCCAGCCTTTTCTTGCTATTTTCTTCAGAGAATCCAATCCGAGTATTATCCCCACTTCTTTTCCCTTGTAAGAGAATCTCATCCAAAACAACATTGCTTGAGTTCATCATCTTGATCCATTTGTTCATGGCCTTGTTTTTTTCTTCTAGGACACAGATCTTAACCCTTTGTTCCTCAACAAGCCTAGTTAGTTCCCCGATTCTTCTCAAGACAAGAACACTACGCCAACTTTTCCGTAGTGTTTTATTAGTTCGACCTACTTCATGAAAATCAGCTGATAATTGGCCATCAACTCTTCCTCCGTAAGTTCTTCATTATCAGATTAATGTTGTCAAAAGGATGGTCACGACGCTGGATTGACAACTCTTATGTGAAAACCTTAGATGTGAAGACAACAGTCACGACTTCGATATCACTGCTTCCTCATCGTTGCCAATATCGATACAAAGCCGAGTAATAACTCTTGGATTGCTTCTTGATATAATTGGGATATTCTACTTAATGGTGTACAAAGCCCTCACATTCCCTCACAGATACCCTTTCCTTTATTTTGGCCGATTAAACCCATCGGCCGATCCTCCGTATTTGGAGTTTTTCCACCTCACAATCCGCTTGTCATCGACATTAATTGGTGATCAAGTTACTAATTTAATAGATTTCTTGTTGAAGCATTTCAGAGTTTTATTAAAGCTCTTTGCGAGAAGGCTCATTATCTCAGCAAGATCTTCCTCATCTTCATCTTCACACCCTTCTTTTAAAGCTATCCTTTTCTTCTTGTTTGACTCAGAAGATTCAAACATCATCTCAAAGGTGGTGAGATTTCCAATCAATTCATCAATTCTCAATGACAGCTGTGATTCAAGGCTCTCAATAGTTGTGACCTTCGTGCAAATCTTCTTGAAAAAGTTCTCAAAGACGTTTTCTCGACCAATTTCATTGTTCATAGGTTCACCAAGTGCAAAAGACTCATTTCACGACTAGAATTCTTGCCTTTTGCTACGTCCAAAAACATCACACTAATGTCGTAAATGGTAAAATGTGATGATGATATGGCACTTCTCAAACGTAAGCTACCAAACGTCGTGACAAATACAAAACGCTACGTAAACATTGTCTAAATACACTATTAATGATTAGATGACATAATAAAACGCCATGAAAACCGGAATGCTCCAGCTAAAGAAATATTAAAAACCGAGGTAAAACTGTCACATGATATAATATATAATTAACCAAACACACTTAATTAATAAACTAATGTAACACACTTAATATAATATAATTAAGTTTAAAAAAAACGTCACATAACGTCACAACCTTAAATACACTAAATTAAAGAATTAATGTAAAACACTTTATATTAGTATAATTAAATTTACTAAGAACGAGGCAAAAATGGCACATACTCAATTTAAGGTTTGACACTAAAACGTCACACCTTTAATATTAAATAATTCAACAATATAAACGAGCCAAAAAAGTCACATAGTGTAATTTTATTATTTTTTTAAAAAAAAATTCCTGGCAGCTTCACAAATTAAAAAAAGGAAACAATTTAAACAAAAGAAACAATTTTAGGAAATCAAAAGTTATATGGACAAATATTTTAAAACAAATCCTTAAAATAAACATTAAGAAACAATAGAATAGACGAGAATAGAATACATATTTTAACTTGAGATTCAAAAAAAAAAACAAACAAACATACATACGCCTCTTCAAATTATAATTTTATGTTGTTACATAACAAAAATAAATAATAATTTAATAAATATCATCATAATAGGCAATAATAATATAAAACTATTTAAATTTAGATTAAAAAAAAAATAATATACCTCTTCAAATTACAATTTGATGTTGCAACATAACAAAAACAGAAGAGAAGTTAATAACTATCAACATATTAAATTAAAGAACAATGAGTAAAAAGAAAAAATGCAAGAACTTACCTTAAGCCTTAGAAGAAAAATAAGGGAGTAAATGGATGTAAATAGATGTAAATGAAGTGTGTGTTGTATTTATAGGGGGAAGGATATGAAATTTCTACATCTGAAATTGAAGCTTATAACGTTTCCGTGGCGTAATTTTTCTTAAACATCACACAACCTTCACTGCTAACAGATTTCCCGATTACTGAAGATATTTCTAAATTTGAATTGGTTCAAAGCTTATGACGTTTATGTAGCATAATTTTGTTTAAACGCCACACAACCCTCACTGCTAACAGATGTCCCGCCTACTAAAGATATTTCTTAATTTGAATTGGTTCAAAACTTGTGACGTTTCTATAATATTTTTTATTACTAATTAGTTTCTTATATTAGTTTATACTACTAATTAATTTCTATTTAATTCAAGATTCATATTAGAGAAAATGTCACACTAATGTCATAGTAGTTATAAACTAGTGAAGCTTTTATGACATTTTTTATTACTAATTAATTTTCTATATTAATTTATATTACTAATTAATTTATATATTTTTTCAAGATTTATATTAGAAAAAATATCACATCAATGTGATAGTGGTTCAAAACTTGTGATGCTTATATGACCTCTTTTATTACTAATTAATTTTCTTCATTAATTTATACTACTAATTGATTTATATATTTTTTAAGATTTATATTGTAACACTAATGCCATACAAATGTTCTAAACTGCTGATACTTCTATGACATTTTTATTACTAATTAATTTTCTATATTAATTTATATATTTTTCAAGATTTATATTAGAAAAAATGTCACATTAATGTGAGAATGGTTCAAAACTTGTGACTCTTATATCATAATTTTTATTACGTATTAATTTTCTATATTAATTCAAATTACTAATTAATTTATATTTTTTCAATATTTTTATTAGAAAAAACATCACACTAATGTCATAGTGGTTCAAAATTTGTGACGCTTATATGATATTTTTACTACTAATTAATTTATATTTTTTAAAGATTTTTATTAGAAAAAATATCACACTAATGTCATAGACTTACAAAATTTATTCTTTTCTACTGCGAAATGCATTTCCTTTATTGTATATTAATGTAGTTAAATTTTTTTTCAACAACGCCATATAATCGTCATAGTATTTTTCCCGGGAAATACCTAATGTGTAAAATGTCACACACTCGTCACAAAGCTACTCCAATAAAATTTTAACGCCACTTAACGTCACTCTTCGCCAAGGTATTTGGACCGAAAAAAATGATGGGTCTAAGTTTTTTTGCGATATAAACGTCACATCTGTGCAACGGTTATGTGACATTTTTTTAATGCTATTTTCTCTAGTAGTGTTTGCAATGTCTTTGATTTTGAGTCAGAAGTAGCACAGCCTCTGGCTTATCCTCCATTTTTAGAAAGCCCTTTTCTGTAGTTAATTGTTGCAGTCTTAACATTCTTACCTTCTGAGTACCTTCATAGGTTGTCTCTAAAACCTCCCATGCTTCTTTAGCAACAGTGCAAAAACTGATCAATTTGAAAACTTTAGCATCAACGGCACAAAATATAACATTGAGAGCCTTGTTATTTTCCTGGGACGTTCTTCTTCAGTAACATTCCATTCAACCTCTCTCTTAACAACAACAACCTCAGCTCAACCTTAAAATGCTTGTCACCGTATTTTTAAGAACGCAGCTATCTTGGTTTCTCCACAGGATAATTTGTTCCATCAAGCAGTGGGGCACGTGTGATCGAGCCTCCCAGTGTTGACTTACAATGATTTAACAATATAAATCTCTAAACGATTGTTATAACAAAGTGTCATAAACAATCTTAGATTAGTTAGAAGTTTAGAGAATTCTTCTAACACAAATAGCCTACACTAAACTCTCGATGATAGCTCACAAAAATACAAGAACGCTCTCTATGAAATAATAAGATATGTGGCACACTTCATAGCTTGTGTTTGAGCTCCTTATATAGTGTTGGATACATTAGGGCTACGGTCTTCAATAAGTAAAGTCTTTGATTTGCACCAAAAAACTTTTCTTAATACATCGAGTCCCAACTAACTCCATCACTTGCCATATACTCAACGGTTTGGTCTTCAAGTAATACCTCTGAGTCGAAAACAAGATCTTCAACAAATCACAAAGTTTCCTTATTCATGCAACTTCTCAAACCGAATCTTAACAAATTTGAAGCGCAATCTCTTCTTGATCACGATCAATCTTTATGAAATAATATTCGCCAGTTTAAACACCTCGTACTACGCAGCTTTCAACACTTAGACAAATTCAATATCGAAAATTCTCATAGCTTGTCACAAACCAACTATTATAACAGTGGTACTTATTATAAAAAAAATAAAACTTCATTTAACATGTCACACCAATAATATATATGTTTATCTTATATGTATTCAACTTTTTCTTTTTGTCTTTAATCTCACCTTGTGATGACTTGTTTGTTCAATAAAAAAGAACCAAAGTATGGGGTGAACACAACACGAAATATATATTAAAGTGGTCGTTATTCGGTATCCTCGATACTGCTCCATTATCCGCTCGATTGATTATCGGAGTCTAAGCTCAGTGAAAATCGCTATTCGGACAATCGAAACAACGAGGCAATTGTCCCGACTGATAAAAGACGCATACCTGATAAATCGTTAAACTCCGATTCATTTATAGATTTTTACACATTTTTATTTATAATTTGACCGTGTAACACAATAATACTCGCTCGGTACTCTCCCAAAACAACCGACTCAATACTCCGCCTCGACCGACATTTTAGTTGACTCCGAGAAAAATTATTCAATACACTCTAAATAATTCCGATAATTACCCGACATTCTCAATAAAGTGTCTACTCGGTCCAGTTACCCACTACCCACTCTAACACAACTGAATAACACCACTAAACACCGTACATACATAGCTAAAGCCTTAAAATGACAAAAGGAAAAGGTAGCAGATAGATAGACGAGGATTAAACCTAGTACATTCATACAATCAGCAGTCCACAAAAATGGGAATAAGTTAAACGGACAAAAAAGTCCCTACTTAAAAACACTACTTTCGTTTGCTTTTAATTTGTTTGATTGCTTGATGTGATGAGCTAGATAGAACGTAACATTCATACTACTTTGTAAGCTGTAGCAGCCACAATATTACAAGAAGTAGGGGCCAACAAATTAAGTTACACATATAGGCTCCATGTATTCGAATATACTCACCTTTAATCCCATAATTATTTGGAGATATCCATTTTCTTTTCCATGTCTGTTTCAAGCAAGGTGGGCTCCTGAAGTGACGTGTTTAACCCTATACACAACTTCATGTTTAAGTAATTAGTCGCAGTAGCGGAGGTTAGAGATACTCTCCATTTTAAAAATATGGACCATCTAGAATTTTTTACTTTTCATAATAGTTGATTATTTATAACTTTAATATATATTTTTACAATTATAATATAGCTTTTTACATTTTCAATGTTGATTTTTACAATCCCAATATAACTTTTCACAATTCCTTAATAAAACACTTTTCATCTAAACAACATCTATTTCAAACTAGAGAGTACCATATGTTGCGTGAAGACGGCCCTCCTCAATTTTTAAAAATTAAAGTTTAATTGGTCTACTAACTGGGAGATAATCATGAAATTCCAGATAATATGCTATAAAGCCAGATTTTAAATACAAGAATATTTGGTCTCATGGAAATGGTCCCTTATAATTGATATTAAATGGTGCATTTAGTCCATCTTGACGAAAACGTTAAATTTTGACTGTTATAGACTAAATTGCATATTTTCGAATTCATTATCGTGACTAAAGCTAGCACATTTTTCTTAAATACTAAGTTGTTAAAATTCTCGTTACCAAAGCTGGTGTACCCACACATTTCCGCTTAATTTAATGTCAACGTTAAAATAGAGTACTTAAAGTTGCAGCACTCAGACATCACATGACCATTCCGCATGCACCAAATATTTACTGGGACTAAAGTACAACTTACACATATTATCTGGGACCATTTTGATAATTTTCTCTCAATTTGATTTAAGATTTGTCAATAACTAGGTATATTCTTAATCGCCTTTTTCATTTTCTTTAAGTAAATATGTACTATACTCTAAGTACATTATGAAAAATTACAAAAAATAATATTATGAAAATATTTTTAAAACTAAATTCAATGATATCAATTTTATATTTTTCGGATTAGTGAATAAAAAGAAATTCTATGCATCGTGCTCTACACTCAATTTCAAAACGTCAATTAATTTAAAATGGTGGAAATATATATTAAGGGACTACGGTCTCTTCTCAATTTTCAAAAAAATAAAGTCTAATTGGCTCCGTCAATTTTCTTTTAAGATTTGTCACTGACTAGGTGTATTATTAATTGCCATTTTCATTTTCTTTTAAGTAAATATGTACTATACTTATAATCCAATTAATATGTTTAAAAAAAATTAAGAAAAAAAGTTTTAAAGGACCTAACACACCATTTCAAGGATGTAATTATTGTCAAATGATCCCAAGAATTAGATCGCCAATTGCGGCTTGATCCATCGTAAGTTACCCTTTCGACGCACAAACGGCCTCAGAATACAGATTACGCGCTTCAAATTCCCTAATTTACATCTCCTCTTTAAACGTTCACGAGTAAAGAATTTAGGTAAATTTTGTGTCAAAATCAAGCACTTAGATAATATTTTTGGGAAAAAATATAAATTTAACAAAATTAAAATTATTGATTGAGTCAAATTAGTTTTTCTTGATTAAGTTGAATTTTGGTCAAATTTATATAATTTCCCTAAAATATTCTTTAAATTATATTTTTGACCAAAACATAGACCTAATTTTTCTTTCTTTGTTAATATTTAACGGAAGAGTTAATTTTAAGATCATTCGAAAGACACGATACAATACCTCCTTACTTTTAATTATTTCGCATTTGTATTATTTATTTATCAAACTGCAACTGATCCCCATGCCCCAATTACTGGGACTATTTCGATAATTACCTCCCGAGACTTTACACTTATTAATTCGGTCTAAACCTTCGAATTCTAAGATATTATTATGACGAGATGAGCATATAGCGATGGCATAATCAATCGAAATTATCATCATCGAAGAATCTTCATATTGTACCTATTGAATTAAGCTAACCTGGTCGATTATCAGATTTGATTAAAAACTGAATATGGACTATATACAATACGTGTATGCATGGTTTTGGTAAAATTAACTTGTTATAGATCAGTTTCTCTAGACTACGAAACCTTTATTCTTTTAGCTCTTCATGTTATATTAGAAAGTATGATTATGAAAGATGTAAATCGTTGGAATATGAACAAAATGACCCATACTTATATGATGAAGTATTCTATGTAATTATGATAAATCATTAAACCCAACCCTTTAGCAACATATAGCATTGTTTGAATTTTTCTGCAAATAACGACACACAAAATTGAACCAGAATTATGGTAAGATGCCCGACAGTGACGTGATGATTAGTTAAATAAATAAGATGTCTAGGAAATTAGATGACAGGTGGCAGAATTCTTACCAATAGAGGAGGATGTGGGAATCAAGATCAAGAGGTTGTTTGTAAAGTGTTTTAGGGATTCAAGACTTCAAAATCTGAGTGTTATTACTAATTGATTTTAAAATGATGGAATATGTTGATCTGGTAAATTTATAATAATGAGTGTCATCGTAATAAATGACTAGACTTTTATTTAATATAATAAAATTATCAAGAAAATTACCGTCCGTAGATAAAAATAAGGAATTTAATATATTTGAAAAAATAAAATTTGTAAAATTGGTAGATCCATATTCTAATATTCCAAAATAGTACTGTTCTAATATAGAAGTTTAATTTTTTTTTTTTTAAAATGTTGATTTAAAAGATTTTGATTAATTAAAGAGGACTCGAAGGTCCACTAGACGTGGCTAACTAATCGGCCATCAGCTTCCTGCTCGTATTCTACCTGCCAATACGTAACTGAACGAAGCACAACAG